>JAJIBD010004156.1:0-85196 GCA_021461705.1 Cryptotis parvus
AATAACGGGATTCAAGTGATCAAGTGATCAATCACTACTGTGCACTTGTAGATGTATTCAGTGAAAATTTTTACGAAAGAAGCTTGGATACTCTCAAGAAATTAAAAAATAGAACTATTCTAGCTATAGCAATTCATCGGTATTCAGCCAAGGACACATAGATCATAATTTCAGAAGACATGCACAAAGCATTTGCATTACAATTATAGATAGCTAAGATTCGTAAACAACCTAAGTATCCCAAATCAATTGAGGGAATAAAGAAGATGTTTTATGTGTATCCGGGAGCTGCAACTCCTACTCAGACCATAAAAAGATATGAATTTTTGTTTTTTACCATAACCCGATGAGAGAAGAGGCAGTGTTTAGAAAAAATCAGATAGGAAGAAAAATGTTTAAAAATTTTGCTTTTTCAGTCACACCCAAAGAGGTCCTCAGAGGTGCCTCCTGACTCTGCAGTCAAGAATTACCTTGAGTGCTTAGGGTACCATATAGGATACCAGGAATTGAACTCTGGCAGACACATGAAGGCAAATGACTACCCACTGACCTACTCTGCTCCTGCCCAAAAAAGAAAAATATTGAATGACTTTGTTCTTAGTGTTATAGAGAAGAACAAAACAAGGGAAGAGACAATGTACACAATAACTCTAAAACTGAACTACAGGATGTAGGAGTAGATGGAAAGTCCAAAGGATGGGTACAGTGATGTTGGTGTGGTGAAAAGTCTGGTAACAATACATCTCTAAACATATAAGTATTAACATTCTCTTATGTAAATGTTACCTCCATAAACATAATGAAAACAAAAAACACTGGAAAGTGGAAAAATACAGTAAACAAATATTGGCCTTCTGACAAATGTCAACAAAATAAAGTTCAGAAACATGCCAGACAACATACCTCATAAGTGAAAGATAATTAATTACTGCATGGTTTCCCCTATGTATGACATGAAGAATAAATTTTACAAAAAGTCTCATAGTCACTGCCATGAAAACTTATCCATCAGCCCAGCTTTACAAATTCCAACTATATCTCAGAAGAGATGCAAACTAAGCCATTCGATTCACTGGTACACTGACTGGCTTCAAATGCTGGAACACCCTAGGCCGGGCATGCCAAGTCCCACCTCTGCAGTAGTGCCCCAGGAGCACCCCAGGAGCACCCTTCCCCCAAGAGCAGCTAATGATGCTAACAGCCTGACTCCATTGTGTCACAAAAATGTCTCTTCAGATATTTTCAGATGCAAATTCCAGGTGAAGTGTTGTTTTTTCAGGCCATCACCTATGAATTTTTCTGAGTGGACCTCCCCCCCACACACACACACACACTCCTCCTGAATTTCCATCAGCCTAGGCAGCCATTCCATGCCCCACAGCCATCAACAAGAGAACTCATCCACCCAGTTCTACAGATCCCAGAAGCCCTGGAGTGTGGCGCCAAGTATATGGACGCAGGCACCTCCAAATTCCACAATACGGACATACCTATCAATAGCAGCAAGACAAGTGAGATGGGAAAGTGACATTGAAACCAACTAAATTCAATAAATAAAAACAATAACACAAAAGGCCTCCAATAAACAACAGAGTAAACTCAGATAAAGATTTAACGAATCCCCATGATTAGATATAACAATTTTCACAAACTTTTCGTTTGAAATATTTTTTGTTTGTTTTTGACAACACCTGGCTTGCTAAGGTGACTTGCACTCAAGGAATTACTCGATATGCTCAGGAAACTATATAGGATGCCAGAGATAAAAAACCACATTGTCCATAGGCAGGTAAGCACCTTACCAATGTATTGTGATCCAACGTACTTGATCCATTAGCCATTTGATTGTAACACTGTCACGGTCTGTACCACTGTCTTCCCTGCTTCATCATCGAATTGCTCGAGCGGCACCAGTAACATCTTCCATATGACCTGTCTCAGGCAAGTAAAGCCTAAGGGCACCTGCTTGCTCCAGGAACATAAAGAGCCTCAAACCTTGATTGTAACGAGCTGAATTTTAGATTAGGTATTTTATATTGCTTGATTGTAACAAGCAATATAAATAAATATAATAAATAAAACATAAAGTAACATTTTTTCTGCTAAGGGGCCAGCTTGGAGAAATGGATGGGAAACTGGGAAGAACAGTGGAGGGAAGGGCAGAGATTGGATTAGTGTTGGCACACTGAAGGCCCAAGACAACTGAATCATGAACAAATTTGTATATCACAGTGTTTAATTAAAATTTCAAAACAAGAATCAAAGAAAACCAAAATGACACAAATAACTGCAAAAAACATATAGTGCTTATTAGAGGCAGAAGAGAATAGTGAAACAAAGGCAGAAAGATTAAATTGGGTCATTGGGAACAGCACTAAAATTTATCTGATACATGAATTTAACATTATTTAGAATCACTTGATGTACAACAGGTAAAATTATAAATCAGTTCAATTTAAAATAAAAATAATTTTAAAAACCAATATTCTATTCACTGGAAAATCCTCACCAATGATTGGACAAAATGGGATAGAACACCTGATAACTTACCTTTAATTCGAGACAAACCTTGATGATATATCCAATGATTAATTAAATATATGTGCACAAATATATTCCTAATCATTTAAGACTGTACAAATATTCAACTATAAACCCCTTATATCTAGGAGTATTTTTTAAAATATGGCTTACTCATAAAATGAGCATTACTTATAAAGAAAACACACTACATAAATACCATGTGCAAGAGATGATCTCACAAACACTAGCTTGGATCAAAGATAACCAACTACAAAAGCAAGTACATTATGAGTCTATTGAAATATCATCTCATGGAAAATACAAACACATTATGATACATAAAAGTTCATAACATATTTGACTCCTCAAAAAGGATCCAAAACTTTATCTAGATGATGTTTACACAGTTGTATATTCTTGTCAAAAATCAAGCTCTAAACTAATGCTATTTTATACTCTATTACATAAAGATTTCATTTTTCCCAAAGATCTTAACATACTCCCCACCGAAAGATGTACTGATGAAAAGTAAATGGTTTAAAAGAAACTCCACCTCATATGTATACAGGAAAGATACTGCTATATACCTAAAAAGATTGTCAAACCTGAACACAGACAACACCAAATGCTGGAGAGAAAGTGGAACCCTAGGAACCCTCATTTATTGCTGGTGGGAATGCAAAAATAGTACAACCACTTTGAAGACAGTTTACAGTTTCTCACAGATCTAATCATACCATACCATATGATCCAGCAATAACTCTCCTTCTTGTTTACCCCCAAGGACTTAAAGACATGTCTAAAGAGAGAAAGGAAAAAGGAAAAGAAAAAGCCTGCACAAGAATGTAGTGGGGCCGTGAGCTGCAGCACAGCAGGTAGGGCGTTTGTTTTGCACGAGGTTGACCTGTCTAACTCCCCGCCTTCCATATGGCCTCCAAAAGCACCACCAGGAGTAACCCATGAGCATCACTATGTGACCTCCCCCAAAAAAAAAAGGTAGTAGCTGCTTATCCATCCGCCCAAATTTAGTAAATAATACCATCTAATAGATGATTGCATCAATAAATGGGTATTATCAGATAGTGAATAATATTAATGGTATAGTATTATAATATATAATTACATAATTATATAATTATATTAATAAAAATGATATTCCACTGTATTTAAATGGTGAACTAAAGAAATAAGTGGTCAAGCTACAAAAAAGATAGGGAGAAGCATCTTTGCATATTCCTAGAGAGGTCCATTCTATAGTAAAGTGTTTAGCATTTGCAGACTGGAAAAAATTAAAATAGTAAAATTAAAAGATCAGTGAGTGCAGTGGGTTATAGTGCGAGAAAGATGAGGGTTATTGGTAGAGCACACAGGACCTTCCAGGCAGAAAAGTATTCCAGACAGCATGTTTGTCCAAACCCATGATTGTAAAACACAAAATGTGAACCTTAAGGTAATCAATATACTTTGAGTGATTATACATATCCACATTGTTTCATCTTTGAAAAAAATAAGTCTTTATTTTTCTCCTTTTATTTTCATCCTTGAAAACAATTAACATTTTGCTAAGTGGAATTAATAATGTGGAGATAGATTTACCTATGTGTGAAAGAAAGAAATACATGTGAAATCTCTATCTCTGTAAGTTTTACTGTAAACATAAAAACTGCTCCAAATATTTACATATATTAATGGAATTTCACCACATGGTGCTATTTTTATAGTCTGATACAAAGCATCCTTTCAAAATCTTGATATCTTAAAAGGTAGAAATCAAGAAGGAAAGCCCCCAATAGCCTCTGTCTTCCTTGTTAATTAGTCTGTGCACAGCCAGACTCTGTAAAGACACTGATATAGAACTGTGGACACCTACACAATTAAGTTTACAATCACACAGTAGTACATGTATCAGCAACGCAAATCTAATTGATGCTGTTTAGAAGGTGTTAACTTCAGGCTGCTGCTGCTGCTTCTATTTTCTGTAGTGACTTCCAGACAGTAGTCAAAAAACATTGTAAAAGATCTGCTGTCCCATATCTGAGTCCTAAATTTTGAACTGAAGACACAGAGATGACTGCTCTAAGACCCCTTCAAGGATGAGTAACCTCAGAACACCTACTCTACGTAATGCATCTCATTCCCTTTAACCAGGACAGCAGACTTGTAGCCTGTGAGAGCAGCCGTGGCTGATCACAAATAATCCATTTGATATTAAACAAGCGCTAAATTCTATGTCAGTTCTTAACAGCTAGGAACCTCAAAGGGCACAAAACTGAATCAACTTAAACTTCAAGGAACAGCAAGCTCTTACTTGCAGAAATCAATAGCTTTTACTATGGAGAGCAACAAAACCCTTTGGCTTTTGACTCCAAGTCTGGTCTCTGATCCCTATTCTAACCATCATTCATTTTCAGGCACTTTGATTCTGTGTCTCTCATGTCGAGGGCAACAAGGTGCTGGCCCCAGTTTGAACTCCTGTCCCGTGGAGAAAAAGATTCCCCAACAGGGAAAGTAAATACTTCCCAACTTCTTTGTTTGTCTCCAGGCACCCAGGGTACAGAACTCCTGCCTCCTTGGGTAGCTCTTCAGCTCTCCTGCTAATTAACCTCTCCTACCGGTTGCCAAATGAACTGCTGACAACCAGCCCTGAGCAACTAGAAAACACCAGGACAACAGACTGGATTGTTAAATTCATCCATTAAGTCTAGAGCACAGAGTGCCTTTGGAGTTTTCGTTGTTGATGGGAGTAGGAAGTTGATAATCAGAAAAGGAAAAGAATTGTGCCACACAGTCTTTTCTATGAATCTTTCTAGCCATCAATACAGTGTTCAGTGTGTGTGTGTGTGTGTGTGTGTTGTTATAAAGAGTGAAATAGCAGGAATTGAAACTTAGACTTTGAAATCAGATTTTCATAATCAAAACTAGTGAGATTTGTGTAAGAGAAAATTAAAGATTCCAAGAACTGTTAACATTTGCTAGTTCTGCTTTCCTAATATAAATGAATCTTAAACTAAAGCCAAATTCTTTTCTTTATATATAGTTTCACAAACATACACTGCTGAAAAAATGAATCCATTGGAAATAGTTTACTTTAAAGGAAAGTTTTAGTAAAATCAGTTAAGAAATAACTCAGTTACTTTTTAAACATGAAATCAATTTTTATAAACATGAGTAAATATACTTTGAAATCTTCAAAATTAGCGCTGTTTTAAGTCAGTTTCTGAGCAGTTTTAATCTGTGTATGAGAATCACCTTTATATAGTTTTATACAACTTATGAAACTCAGAAACATTAATGTCTGCTATTCTATATGAAGAAAAAATCTATGTTTGTTTGTTGCTTTTATTTATTTATTTATTTGTTTGTTGTTTTTGATTTGCCTTGGGTCATCCTCTGAAATGCTAAGGGGTTTCTCCTGGCTCTACACTCAGGAAATACTATTGGCAGTGCTCCAGGAACCATAATAGATGCCAGAATTGAACCCCGTCAGGTTCATGGGGCAAATGTCCTACCCACTGTACTATCACTCTGGCCCCCAAAAACCTTATTTTCTGCTTCTCCATTTGTGTCACTTTTTTCAGTTACATATGCCTCTAAGATATTATTAATTAGACTTTATTCCCATAGATATTTTTCTCCTTCTAACCTCAATATTCCAAAATATTTTATACCCCAAAAAGTTTTTCATAGCTGTTTTCATAGTAACTTATTCACAATTATTGTTCATGATTTTTTATTTTTAAGTATTTTAATTATTTTTCAAATTTACCAATGAAAATTTTCCACCACCAATGTCCCAGTTCCCTCCTGCACTCACCCCTGTCAGCCGTTTTTTTATAAGTGGCATGAGAGTAAGGTTTCAGAGTCTTCAATGTGGCAGGAATATGGTCCTCCCCATCCAGAGGGCGCCCCTAGAGCTTTTAGCCTTCTGGAATAGTGGCTTCATGAGTTTCAGCAGCTCTGCTTGCATCTCCTTGGAGAGTTAGGTCCTGAATCTGTTCTCCAGAATTTTTTACCTAATTTATCCTTTTACCCTCATCTTATAACTTCTACAAGATAAGGGCTAACATAATTTTATTTGAGTATTTGTTTTCTTCAAATAACATGATTACATAATTCTTTAAATCCTTCTATTGAAGTATTTTATCTTGAATTAATATCTGTTTATGTTTATTTTGCATTTAAACTTTATATTTTATATATGGTTACAGGTGTCAGTGTCACCCATCAACTGCCATTAATTGGTCTTGATGGCCTAGAATGCCACATTTGGCAGATTCAAGTGGAAGCAAGAATATTCACTGTGATTGATTAGTGATATCTTCCATGAACACAAGGTGAGATAGTATTACAAATTTGCTGTGTCTTTGCCAACTGTATTGTCTGAGGTTGCTAGGTAAAAATGCATGTGCCAATCTCTTCTTGCTCGAATGTCTGGCTAGTGCTTTAACTATGAAAAATGAACAGAACTTTTTGAAAGAGGAAAACTCCAAGTATAATGCTCTCTAATTACAAAATTATACTGGACACTTTTTAGTGCTTGTATCTAACCCTGAAGATCTACCCCAAAATAATTGCTCAATTTCTTTTCTCTTTCCAAGTGAAAAGTTCAAAAGACCAAAATAGACAGCACCACATATTTATTAAATATCCATAGTCACAAAAATTATATAGTGACTACTTTACAAATAAATACTCAGAATTTGAGGTGTCTATATTATAACATTAAAGTTCTAAATGTGTATATTTTCTGAGTGGTAGCAAACATGCACAAACCCACTTGCTGCTCGTCTAGCAGGCTCATCTTTCAGTACTTCCTGAAATGTTGGTTACATTGAAAATTCTCTCCTGGGACTCGAGAAATAACTCAGTAGGTAGGGAGTTTAATCTCCATCATCCCATATGGTCACCTAAGCACTGTTGGGCTGATTCCTGAGGACAGAGCCAGGAGTAAGCTCTAAGCATTGCCAGGTGTACCCCCAAATAAATTAGTAAATACATAAATATAATAAAACAAAATTATCTTCTTAGGGACAAATACAGAATGATGTCTCATATATGGGATAGAAAGAAACAAAGTTTCAGAACAAGTGATCAAAGACAAGTGAACCTGATGAAGAAAAGTTAGACAAGATGTCGAAGAATCACTGGCATACGGTCCGGTAAGGCCCAGGGAGAGTATTTCATACTAGGGAAGAGTGTATGGAATAGAGAGACCTGGTTATTGTGCACTGGAGGGAATGGACTGCATGGGATAGGGTATGGCTGAAATAGGAAGGGAGAGGTTATTCACAGGTAAAGCACAGACTTGGGCATTTGAGAGGGACCAAGAACCATCTACTGAAACTGAGCAATAAACTCTAACTAACTTTTTAACTTTCCAAATTGTGTATGCAAATCTTTCATACTATTCTCAAGAACCCACAAGCAAGGGAAAATCCACTTTCATGCTAAATTATCAGATATTTCAAAATAAGCATGCATTTATTATCCCATTATACATAAACTCACAAAGTCT
Source organism: Cryptotis parvus (assembly GCA_021461705.1). NCBI lineage: Eukaryota > Metazoa > Chordata > Mammalia > Eulipotyphla > Soricidae > Cryptotis > Cryptotis parvus. Next base: position 8,039 of record JAJIBD010004156.1, read on the forward strand.
GCCCATAATATGCAAAGAGAACCCTAGAGGGAAAATTGTTGATGATGTAGATCTTTTCATATGCCTTTTGGTGATTTGCATTTCTCTTTGAGGAAGTTTCTGTCCATCTCTTCTCCACATTTTGTGATAGAGTAGGATGGTTTTTTTTCTCATCAAGTTCTACCAGTGCCTTATATATGTTTGATATTAACCCCATATCAGATGGCGTAGAACAAATGATTTTTCCCATCACATGGGCTGTCTTTTTATTCCGGTCATCATTTCCTCTGAGGTGCAGAAACTTCATAACTTCATGTGGTCCCATTTGTTTATCTTTGCTTCCGCTTGCTTGGTCAGTGGTGTTTCATCCTTAAATATGTCTTCAGCTTCAATGCCATGGAGAGCTCTGCTTATGTTTTCCTCTATGTACTTTATGGAGTCAGGTCTAATGTCAGGTCTTTAATATATTTTTATTTTATTCTTGCGCAGCATTAGTAAGAGGTTTGGGTTTTGTTGGGGTTTTGTTTGTTTGTTTTGCATATAGTTGACCAGTTTTCCCAGCATCACTTGTTGAAAAGGCTTTCCTTGCTCCACATCCTAATTTTTTTGTTCCTTTATCAAAGATTCATCACAGCCCGGCTCGCACGGCCGCTTGCGGCCTCGCAGTTCATCAATAAATGCTTTATTTGGAGGTGTTTAAAAGAGTTTGCCTCCCTCTCGGCAAGCCTGGCAAGCTTCTCGTGTTGTATTTGATATGCCAAATTCCAGTAACAATTATATTAGGTCATTCCCATGACCTAATATAATGGTTTGAGGCTCTTTATGTTCCTGTAGCAAGCCGATGCCCCTGGCCTCTACTGGCATGAGACAGGACATGTGGAGATATTACTGGTGCCTGCTCTAGCAAATAGATGATCAACGGGAAGATCGTGATAAGTGATCACATACCTGAGGGTCTGTTTCAGGATATTCAATCATTTTTCATTGATCTAAGGGTCTTTATTTTAATACCATGCTGTTTTGATTACTACTAATTTGTAGTACAGTTTGAAGTTGGGGAAAGTGAGGCCTCCCATCTCCCCCCAAAAAAAATATTGCTTTTTTCATCATTTGGGTTGCAGGATAAGGTGGATTTATTGTTCCAAATGAATTTCACGAGTATTTGATCTGTTTCTTTGAAAAGTGAAATGGGTATTTTATAATGACTGCATTGAATCTATACAATGCTTTGGGAGTATTGCCATTTTAATGATATTAATTCTCCCAATCCATGAGCAGTGTATGAGTTTCCATTTCCTAATAAGTTCTTTTTATTTCTTGAGGAATGTTTTAGAGTTTTCTTTGTATAGGTCTTTTACTTCTTTAGTAAAAGTATTGATTTTCTGAGGTGCAACTGTGAACAGGGTAGCATTTTTTAATATATATTTTCTTCTTTTTATTTTTATAGGAATTCATAGACTTTTGTGCATTAATTTTATAGGCTGTCACTTTACTATAAAAATCCATTATTTCCAAGAGTTTATTTATAGAATCCTTAGGGTTTTCTAAGCATATTAGTAGTACACCATTCACAAATAGTAATAGCTTGACTTTTTCCTTTCCTACTGAATGCACTTGGTATCTTTTTTCTTACCAAACTGCTATGGTCAGTATTTCCAGTACTATGTTGAATAGGATTTGTGAGAGTGGGTAACCTTGCCTTGTGCCTGATTATAGAGGGAAAGCTTCTAATTTTTCCTCACTGAGGGATAACGCTTTTCTGTAGACTTGTGGTAAAAAGTTCAGATTATATTGAGGAAAGACCCTTCAGTCTCATTTTGCTGGTAGTTTTTATCATTAATAAGTGCAGTATTCTGGGGCTGGAGCGATAGCCCAGCCGGGTAGGGCGCTTGCCTTGCACGAGGCCGGCCTGTGCCGGCCTGGGTTCGATCCCCGGCATCTCATATGGTCCCCGAGCACCGCCAGGAGTAATTCCTGAGTGCAGAGCCAGGAGTAACCCCTGAGCATCACGGGTGTGACCCAAAAAGCAAAAAAAAAAAAAAAAAAGTGCAGTATTTTTGTCAAATGCTTTCTCTGAGTCTATTGATATGATCATATGGTTTTATTTTTTTCCTTTAATGATATGGTGCATTATGTCTATTGACTTTTTAGGTTAAACCATGCTTGCAACTCAAGGATGAATTCCACTCGGTAACAATACATGATCTTTTGATATATTGTTAGATCCTATTTGCTAGCATTTTGATGAGGTTGAAATGACAGAAGATTGGATAATAAAACTGTGGTATATAGACACAATGGGATACTCTGCAGAAAAAAGAATGATGAAATCATACAATTTTCTGAAAATTAGATGAAACTGGATGTTTCTAATGCTAGGTAAAGTATTACTTTATCACTTGTCTTCCTGTTGTTCATATATTTTCTTGAATGGGCACAAGTAACATCTCCATATGCCTTGTTGTGTGCTAGTGTAGTTAGGTAAAGTAAGTCAGATGAAGCAGGACAAAGAGCAGATGTTCTGACTACCTGATGGCATGCAGAATAACATGGTAAGAGAATGGACATTATCAGATATTGGCAAAACATTACCTGCAGATTATAGAAACAAAAGTGCAAAGTAATTTTATAGAAGGAGGAAGAAAAAAGCAAGACAAGAAGGTCTGGAAATAACACACGGGCAAGTGATGGGGCCTTAGATTCATCTCTGGTGTAAAGACAAGGTGCCTAAATGTATCTAAATCAATACAACCAAACTACTGAAAGCCAGGACACTAAATGTAGTAATTAAAATTTTAAAGCATCTGTTAAATATTCAGGATGGGGGTGAAAGTGTACCTGGGATCATTGGCAGAGGAATGAGGCTATGAATGATGGGATTGGAAGTGGCAACAATATATTTCTACAACTTTTCAAATCATGATGTATAAATAGAAATTAACTTTTTAGAAAGCATACCCAAAATTCTTACTAAATACTTGTGACAAAAAAATAGTCTAATAGATGGTAAGTCCTTGGAAGATAGAAATATCTATTTAATATAAACCTCCTCCCTAGAATAATGCCTAATGTATTTTCAGCATATTCTCAATAAGTTATGTTAAATAAAATCAAAATGAACAAGTCAAATAAATTTGATCGACCGACCAATATGTTTCCTTTGTCTTATAACTGTTATCTAGCCTGCTAAAAATATGAAATCATTAAAATATCAAACTTCAAAAGATTATAATCCTCTCTGGATTGCTTTTAAAGTTTGAGACCACAGCATGTATAATGAAATAAATACCTTTCTCAAATTACCCTATCCAATAAAATCTGGGAGAAAGTGAAAAATTCACTGTTCATCTATGATCTTTAGATAAAATTCTGACTCATGAGTTTTAAGAGATAAAACTGACATTTCAACTTATTTTCCCGAGGTCTTGCAGGTAAAAAAAAAAAGCAAAGCCTGGATTTAAAATTAGATTTATCCTATTCCAAACCCACACTGTTTTCACTCTTCCAGGCTGACTTGGCCTCAGATCACTTGACATTTCCTGACCTCAAAATCCCCCATTCACCAGCTCAAGTTCGCTTCTTTATTTTCACCATGCTGCTAGCTCTGAATTGTTTCTAGGCTTCCCATTACCTTGGTGGAAATGCCACCCACTTACAGTGTGCTGACCTCCGTCTGGTCCTCGGCAATGTGATTTTACCTTCATCATCTCTTCAGGGTACTTGCCCTTCCTTTGCCACCTTCCAACACCATATGGCCCATTTTTATGCCACATGGCTTCCATACATCCAGTCTCCTTATGCTCACGATTCTCTTAATCCCCTTTATATGCACTCTGACAAATTTTCCCTGCTCTTAGATTTCTGATCTCTACTTTCATCCCAGGTTTCACTGCCATGCCCTGTTTTTTCTCATCTCATGGCAGTCAATACAGTTATGATTGCAACATATGTCTGTAATTCCGTCAGAGTTTGGGGAACATCCATCACTCTGCTAACACTACATAAATTCTGTGCATACGTTACAGATTTTAAAGGAATGGAACTCTTCTATCCAAACTGTACTGATGTTACTTTACAAGTTGATTGGGGGTCCCAAGAACCCTACAAACTTGCATCATTCGGACAAGTAAATAATGCTGAATAAAACATTTTTAATAGAATTTCTAGATATCCAGTTTCATCTGCATACACAAACTTGTTTTTGTTTTTTGGACAGTACCTAGCAGTGCTCAGGCTTTCCTCTGGCTCTAAGCTCAGGGATCACTCCTAGCAGGCTTGGGGGACCAGTTTGGGTGAAGGGGTTTGAGCTAGGTTTGGTTCATACAAGACAAACACCCCACTTGCTCTACTATTGCTCCAGCCCCTGTACATAAAAAAAAACTTTAATATATAAAATGCACATGCTATTTTTTGTCCACAACTTTTTTTTGACTTTTTGGGTCACACCTAGTGATACTCAGGGATTACTCCTGGCTCCTCACATAGGAATTACTCCTGGCAGTGCTCTTTCTCCATACTTTTTATTTTCTGTATTGCTTTTTTTTTTTACAATTACAAAGGTGTTTATTATTGGTTCTTGGTAATACAGTATTCCAGCACCCGTCCCTCCACCAGTGCCCCATTTCCACCACCAATGTACCCTACCCCCTCCTGCCCACCCCCAGGCTGCCTCAATATCAGGTAGCCGTATTTCTGGAGGAGTATTCTTATCACAAATTCTTTGTTAGCTGATCAAAGTATTTCCTCTCATACTCCCATGGATCCTCTCTGTGGGACTGGACAATTTTATCAGAATTTTCCTGGCTGCATTTGGATCCTCCTTTAAATAAAATAGCCCTACTAGATCAGAGAGGAATACTGTTTGCTGCCTGGCAAGCAAGTGTGGCTCTCAGTAATTCTAAATGCTAGTACCCAGAACTACTCTGAAGTAAAGAAAATGATCTGTGGAAGTTTGGAGAAATATATATAACTGGCTGTAGGATATTCATGGTATAGATATACACCTTTGCCATGTATTAATCCTAAGGTACATTTTATCTCAGGTGTTCTGACTTCTATCTCTACAAATGCCTGCAGGAAAGCTGAAGGTCATCCCCTGCTCAAGCGTATTAGCATTTGTATGGCCTGGGCCAGGTGCTTGCACCTGAAGTGATTGGGACTGACTGAGACTGGTCCTCCTGAGCCAGATCAGGGGCAACAGGGATATAAAAGAAGAAACTCTCTTATGCTTTTCCTATCTCTGCCCACTCATCTCTCTGCCTGCTTGTTTCCCTCTCTCTGCTTGTCTGCGTTTGGGTCTATTTTCCGGCCGATGCACATGGTTCAGGGTCCATGAGCCATCTTGGCTTAGGATCCTGTTCCAAGCAGGTGGTCTGGGTCTGTCTAGGAAATGGAAGTTTGGGGTTTTTCTGATCTTAAATTATCACTGTATCACTGTATCACTGTCTTCCCGTTCATCAACTTTTTTGCTCGAGCGGGCCCCAGTAACATCTCCATATGTCCAGTCTCATGTTAGTAGAGCCCAAAGCATCTGCTTGCTCCAGGAACATAAAGAGCCTCAATCCATTCTGGAATGAGGTCTATAATTGTTACTGGTATTTGGCATATCAAATACAACACAGAGAGCTTGCCAGGCTCTGCCGTGCAGGTAGCATATTCTTTTTTTTTAAGTATTTTATTATACCACGATGAGATATACAAATAAAAAGATATACAATTTAAAAGTTCATATTTGGGTTTTGGTCATACAGTGTTCTAGCACCCGTCCCTCCACCAGTGCCCATCTCCCACCACCAATGTCCCCGGTTCCCTCCCCCTTCCCCAGCCCCCTCCTTGGCAGGTTCTTTATTTCTTTTCCCTCTCTCTCTCTTTCTCTTTTCCTTCCCTTCCAGACTACGGATTACAGAACATACATTAAGAGGTTGGCATGTGTATCCTTTTGCCTCTATTTAATGCTCAGTTCTAGGTTGGCATTAGTTCCCTCGACAATTATTAGCACACTGTTCCATTTTCTGTCTTACCTAATCTCTGACTCCCACACGTTTGTGATAATTTCCACTTTTGACAAGACCTCCTGATATATGTTTCACTTGACCTTGGATATTGGTATCATAATATGTACATACATATTTATGCCATGCAAATAAATGCAGTCATTCTGTATCTGTCTCTCTCCTTCTGGCTAATTTCGCTTAACATAATCTTCTCATGTCCATCCATTTATAGGCAAATTTTATGACTTCATTTTTCCTAACAGCTGTATAGTATTCCATTGTGTAGATGTACCAAAGCTTCTTTATCCAGTCATCGATTTTCGGGCACTCTGGTTGCTTCCAGATTCTGGCTATTGTGAATAATGCTGCTATGAACATAAAAGTAGGGATGGTGTTTCCGCTGCGTATTTTTGGTTTCCCAGAGTAGATTCCCAGGAGTGGTATGGCTGGGTCAAATGGGAGTTCAATTTCTAGTCTTTGGAGGAAAGTCCATATTGTTTTCCAGAAAGGCTGTACCAGCCAGCATTCCCACCAACAATGGATGAGTGTCCCCTTTTCCCCTCATCCACGCCAGCACTTGTTGTTCTTGCTCTTTTGAATATGTGCCAGTCTCTGTGGTGTAAAGTGGTATCTCATTGTTGTTTTCATTTGCATCTCTCTGATGATTAGTGATGATGAGCATTTTTTCATATGTTTTTTGGCCATTCGAATTTCTTCCTTGCTGAAGTTTCTGTTCATTTCTTCTCCCCATTTTTTGATGGGGTTGTTTGTTTTCTTCTTGTAAAGTTCTACCAGTGCCTGATATATCCTGGATATTAACCCCTTATCAGATGGGTATTGGGTGAATATTCTTTCCCATTCTGTGGACTGCTTTTGTATCTTGGTCACTGTTTCTTTTGAGGTGCAGAAGCTTTATATTTTCATGTAGTCCCATATGTTTATCTTTTCTTCTAGTTGCTTTGTTAGTGATGTTTCACCTTTGAAGATGCCTTTAGCTTCAATGTAGTGGAGGGTTTTTCGTATATTTTCTTCAGTGTACTTTATGGATTTAAGTCTGATATTGAGATCTTTAATCCATTTTGATCTGATTTTTGTGCATGGTGTTAGACACAGGTCCAAATTCATTCTTTTACATGTCGCTGCCCAGTTTTCCCAACACCACTTGTTGAAGAGGCTTTCCTTACTCCATTTTAGACTCATTGCACCTTTATCAAAGATTAAATGATCATGTGTTTGAGGTTGGGTGTCAGGATACTCAATTCTATTCCATCGGTCCACAGGTCTGTTTTTATTCCAATACCATGCTGTTTTAATTACTACTGCCTTGTAGTACAGTTTGAAGTTGGGAAAGGTGATGCCTCCCAACTTCTTTTTCCCGAGGATTGCTTTAGCTATCCTTGGGGGTTTATTGTTCCATACAAATTTCAGGAGCGTTTGGTCAATTTCTTTGAAGAATGTCATCGGTATCCTCATAGGGACTGCATTGAATCTGTATAGAGCTCTAGGGAGTATTACCATTTTGACAATGTTGATTCTCCCCATCCATGAACAGGGAATGTGTTTCCATTTCCTTGTGTCCTCTTTTATCTCTTGGAGCAGTGTCTTGTAGTTTTCTTTGTACAGGTCCTTTACACACTTGGGTAAGTTGATTTCTAGGTATTTGATTTTCTGTGGCACAATTGTGAATGGAATAGTTTCCTTAATATCCCTTTCTTCTCTTTCGTTATTTGTATATAGGAAAGCCACTGACTTTTGGGTGTTGATTTTGTATCCTGCCACTCTACTATATGCGTCTATTGTTTCTAGGAGTTTTTTGGTAGAGAGTTTAGGGTTCTCTAGGTATCATATCATGTCATCTGCAAATAATGATAGCTTGACTTCTTCCTTGCCTATCTGGATGCCCTTGTTGTCCTTTTCTTCTCTGATTGCTATGGCAAGTACTTCCAGAACTATATTGAATAAAAGAGGTGAGAGGGGGCAACCTTGTCTTGTCCCTGATCTCAGGGGGAAGGCTTTCAACTTTTCCCCATTTAGAATGATGCTTGCTGTGGGCTTTTGGTAGATGGCTGTAACTATCTTGAGGAAAGTCCCTTCAATTCTCATTTTCTGGAGCGTTTTAATCATGAACGGGTGCTGGATCTTGTCAAATGCTTTTTCTGCGTCTATTGAAAGGATCATATGGTTTTTATTTTTTCTTTTTATTGATATGATGTATTATGTTGATTGACTTGCGAATGTTGAACCATCCCTGCATTCCCGGGATGAATCCTACTTGGTCATGATGTATAATCTTCTTGATGAGTCTTTGGATTCTGTTTGCTAGTATTTTGTTGAAGATCTTAGCATCCGTGTTCATCAGGGATATTGGTCTGTAGTTTTCTTTCTTTGTGTTGTCTCTCCCTGCTTTGGGTATCAGGGTGATATGTGCCTCGTAGAAGCTGTTTGGGAGTGTTTCTATTTCTTCTATTTCCTGGAAGAGCTTGAAAAGGACTGGCAGTAGGTCCTCCTTAAAGGTTTGGTAGAGTTCACTAGGGAATCCGTCTGGACCTGGGCTTTTGTGTTTGGGCAGACTTTTAATTACTGTTTCTATTTCCTCAATGGTGATGGGTTTATTCAGGTATTGGAGGTCTTCTTGTTTCAGCCGTGGGAGGTTATAGGACTTCAGGAATTGATCCATTTCTTCTAGATTCTCATGTTTCACGGCATACAGGCTCTCAAAGTAATCTCTGATGATCTTTTGGATTTTTGGTGGTTTCTGTTGTGATGTCCCCCTTTTTATTTCTGATTCTGTTTATTTGGGTTTCTCTTTCCCTGTCCTTACAAGTCTTGCCAATGGTTTGTCAATCTTGTTTATTTTTTCAAAAAACCAGCTCTTGGTTTCATTAATCTTTTGGATTTTTTTTTGGTTTCCAACTCATCGATTTCCTCTCTAAGTTTTATTATTTCCTTTTTTCTGCCTGGGTTGGGCTCCTTTTGTTGGTCTTTTTTCTAATGTTTTCAGCTGTGTAGTCAGGTTATTTATGTGGGCCCTTTCTTGTTTCCTGATGAATGCTTGCAGAGCTATAAACTACCCTCTTATAATAAACTTCCCACAAGTTCTTATAATTGGTGTCTTCATTTTCATTTGTTTCCAGAAATCTTTGGATTTCCTGTTTGATTTCTTCTATGACCCATTTGTTGTTCAGGAGTGAGCTGTTCAGTTTCCAGGTGTTTGGTTTGACTCTCTGTTTCTGTGTATGGTTAACTTCCATTTTCAGTGCATCATGGTCTGAAAAGATAGCTGACACAATTTCTATCTTTTTAATTTTATTGAGGTATGCTTTGTGGCTCAGCATGTGGTCTATCTTGGAGAATGTTCCATGTGCACTAGAGAAAAATGTGTATTCAGCTTTTTTGGCATGAAAAGCCCTGTATATATCCACTAGCTCTCTTTCTTCCATTTCTTCCTTCAGGGCCAATATTTCCTTGGTGAGTTTCAGTCTTGTTGATCTATCCATCGTTGATAGAGCAGTGTTGAAGTCTCCAACTATTATTGTGCTACTGTTGATGTCTTCTTTGAGGTCTCTTAGCAGTTGTTTTATGTATTTTGCTGACCCCTCGTTGGGTGCATATATGTTTAGTAGTGTAATTTCTTCCTGGTGTACATACCCCTTAATTAATAAGAAGTGGCCTTTGTTGTCCCTTCTAACCTTTTTCAGCCTGAAGTCTATATTATCTGATACTAATATGGCCACACCAGCCTTTTTGGAGGAGTTGTTTGCATGGAGAATGGTCTTCCAACCTTTGACTCTGAGTCTCTGTTTGTTCTGATTATTCAGATGCGTTTCTTGTAGACAGCAGAATGTTGGGTTCAATTTTTTTAATCCACTTTGTCACTCTGTGTCTCTTAATTGGTGCATTAAGACCATTGACATTGAGAGAGATTATTGTCATTGGATTTTGTGCCATCTTTCTTTTTTGTGTTTGTTGTGCTTATGGGTTTGGTCACATTACAGTAGTCCCTTCGGTCCTTCTTTTAAAGTTGGTTTTGAATCCATGAAGTTCCTGAGTTGTTGCTTATCCATGAAGTTGTGTATCTTTCCTTCATATCTGAATGTGAGCCTGGCCGGGTAAAGAATTCTTGGTGAAGCCTGCAGTTCATTGAGCCTTTTCACAATATCCCACCATTTTTTCGGGCTCGGAGTGTTTCATTAGAGAAGTCTGCTGTGAATCTTAGAGATGTTCCTTTGTATGTGATTTCCTTCTTTGATCTTGCTGCTTTCAGTATTCTATCCCTATCTATAGTTTTTGTCATTTTTATTAAGATGTGTCTTGGAGTATTCTTGTTGGGGTTTCTTTTAGCTGGTATCCTACGGGCCTCTTGGATCTTGAGGCAAGCATTCTTTAGTTCCGGGAACTTTTCAGCAATGATGGCTTTGACAGTTTCTTCTTCATCAGGGTTTTCTTCTTGCCCTTCTGGGACCCCAATTATCCATATGTTGTTTCTTCTGGCTTCATCCCGATTATCTCTTGTTGTCTGTTCGGTAATTGTGAGCCTTTTTTTCTATCTTCTGGTGTTGTGTAGAGAATCTTTGGAACTTGTCTTCAAGATCACTAATTCTTTCTTCAGTAGCTATTATTCTGCTGTGATGGCCTTCCACTGTGTTTTTTTATTTCATTTACCTCATTTTTAATATCTGTCATTTCCCTTTGCATTTTCCTCACTTCTTCTATCATGTCCTCTTGTATTTTATTGATTTTGCATTCCATTGCTTCTTTGAATTCCTTTTGAATCCTTAACAGTTCTTTCCGAAATTCTTTTTCAGAGAGGTTCTAAAACTCATTGGTATTGCTAGACTCATCTGGCCTAGTGACTTCACTCACAGAGCTTGATGGAATTTTGTGTTGCTTTACCATTATGACTATTGTAGATTGCAAATGTGAGTTCTTGGGTGACTAGATAGTACAGTTAGTAGGTGTCTGGTCTGTTTCCCGAGTTTGGGTGGGTGGCAAGGATGTAGGAACCAAGGTTCACTGGTACCTCATGCAAGGTAGGTAGTGAGAGGGTTGGTTTTGAGTTTTGGGATGTTCCCAGAAGCGCAGGGCCCAAGGGTCGGTCCGGGTTGAAACCAAGGCAGTTTGCCTTGGTTCCCGTTGATGGAGTTTCCGATCTTCCCTGGGGCAGCTTGGGGTCCGTGGAGACGCAAGAATCACACACACACCTATGGGGGAGCGGAGGCGTTTCCCAGAAGTGAAGGGCCCAAGGGTCGGTCCGGGTTGAAACCAAGGCAGTTTGCCTTGGTTCCTGGTGATGGAGTTTCCGCTCTTCCCTGGGGCAGCTTGGGGTCCCCTGGATGTATTGCCTTTTTAAGGTACATATTAAGTTCTGTCTGATCATGTTTCAGAGAATTTTCAGTGATGATGATAATATATAATAATTGCCACAGATTGAGCTGGGGAACTTATAATATCAGGTTTGTACCCAAGTTGGATCACTTGGTTAGGGTATTTGAAAAAACAAATAGTCATCTCCATTTTTCTTTTTGGGTCACACCAGCAATGCTCAGGGGTTGCTCCTGGCTCTGCACTAAAGAGTTACTCCTGGCGGTGCTCAGGGGACCATATGGAATGCCAAGGATCGAAGCCAGGGGGGCTTTATGCAAGGCAAACACCCTACCCACTGTACTATGGCTCTGGCCCCGTAAAGAGACATTTCTCTCATTGAAGTCGGCAGGTAGATATGAATTGATACTTATGCAGCACGTAAATTAGCTACTTCTAGTCTGCCTTTCCCATAATGACTTGGACACCCACTGCTGTTCCATGTCTAGATTAATATTCTAATTGGGGGTCATAAAATATTCACATTTCCAATCCTATAACTGACATTCTTTATTTGTTTTTTATTTTGTTTTTAATTTTATTATATCACTGTGATATAGACACTTACACAGCTTTTGAAGACTGGGTATCAGTCATACAATGTTCCAGCACACATCCCTCCACCAGTGCCCATTTCTCACCCCTCACCTGTCTCTATGGAAGGCACTTCTCTCTCTCTCTATGTCTCTCTTTCTCTCTTTTTCACTCCTGCTCACTCTCTTATTTTGCACATTTTGGTTCGTAGTACATACACTGAGGGGTCATCATGTATATACCTTTAACTACTTTCAATACTCAGTTCTAGTTGAATGTTACCATTCTTATATAAAGGGAAACTTTCTTTCACCAAATAGTTTGAACAAATTTCTTCAGAAAACAAAGTTAGAATATTTATTTTTTCCCTTTCGTTACAATTTTTAAAGCGACTGTGAAAACCTTTATTTCCAATGGAAGCAAATGAGCTCTCTCCCTTCTACTCTTCTTTTAGACTCCTGTATTTTTTATTTGTTCTATAATCTCTATTATTAAAGTCATGATGCAGCATGTTCCCAAAATGCGAAATTTGACAGAAGAGACCCTTGAAGCTGATTTCATTTTCGTTATAACTCATCTGCATTACATTTGAACAGTTCTCTGTCTTCAGACCACCCAGAGTTCCTTTCTATGTTTCCTTTGGGGACACTACAGAAAGAAAATTTACAGAATTTCATGTGTAGACAAAAAGAACATTGTGTTTATATTGTTCAGTAGACCATTACAAAAATACTTTAATATATTACAAAAAAAAAGGACCAAAAAATGTACAGTGGATAGGTTTCTCACTTGAACCAACCAAGTAGTGTTTGAGTCCCAGCATCTCATATGGTCCTCCAAGTCTCTGTATGCTGTCACCCCTGAGTGCGGTGCCAAGAGTAAGCCCTGACACTACCGACTGTGACACAAAGACATATACATATGCATAAATATATATGTATACTTATGTATATACATGTACATAAATATAGTTACATACTTAGTATATACATATACATAAATATATTTATACATATATACATATATATATATACATATTAGCCAAGCGGCACAAATGCTGACTGACTTTGACCGAGAATGTGGAAGATAGGTTTACAGCTGAATCTCACCTATGTTCATGAAAAATGAACTAGTTTCACAGGCCCCATTCACTCTCAATGGAACAAGCATCTCTGAATGCAGCAGTTATGTGTACCTAGGTCAAGAAGTCAACATGATGAACGACCTAAAGCCTGAGCTGCACAGGAGGAAGAGAGCGGCATGGAATGCCTTCAAAGGCATTGAAGAAATAGCTAAAAACAAAGAATCTCTGGCTCTGGGCACATCTCTTCAACTCCACCGGTGGTTCTCCCTGCATTAGCATACCCCTCAGAGACCTGGGCCCTACGAAAGCAGGATGAGAATGCTATTTGGGTTTCCCAGAGAGGAATTGAAAAAGCTATGCTTGGAATATTACCCCTCACTCAAGTGAGAGAAGGAATCTAGAGTTCCAACCTCCCTCGCTATTCCAGAGTATGGGTCACTGTCTCATTTGCCAAGGCATCGAAAATCAGATGGGCTGGACATGTAATGCCATTTGGAGACGACCGCTGGACTAGATCCATTACTGACTGGATCCCATGGCATGTCAAAAGATCACGTGGCTGCCCACCTCCAAGATGGTCAGACTTCTTCATCAAGACCCTGAACGAATGGTTTGAGGCTCTTCATATTCCTGAAGCAACCAGCTGCCATTGGGCTACACTGGGACGTGATAGGGTCAAATGGAAATGTTACTGATGCCCGCTAGAGCAAATCGATGAATAATGGTATGTCAAGTGATCAAGTTATTAAATGATACATATACATAAATATATTTATATATTTTGCATGTACATAATGAAAAATAATTTCTTACCCATATTAGGTCTAGCCATTAGAAAAAGACCCCAACATAGACCTCCTAAAGTCACACAACATTGTAAATAGCCCCAGCGCCTCTGAGCCTATCTTTCATCCCTGGGACAAATGCTTCCTGATCTTTATGTGTTGGTTAGCATTTGTCAAGATTTTGTTGAGGGTACTTTTTGTCAATATTCATGGGAAATATTGGTCTACCAACTTCTTTAATTGTGTTTTTTCCTGTCCTTGTTTGAAATTACAGTGATATTAGCCTGATATATTGCATTTGGGAGTGTTCCTCCCTCTTTGACTTTTTGAAAAATTTGAGTAGCTGTGTATTAGTCTCTCTTTGAAAGCTTTAGATTGAGGCCAAAGCAATAGAACAGCAACTAGGGCTTTTGTCTTGCACCCAGCCAACCCGGGTTCAATCCCTGGAATCCCATTTTGTTCCCCGAGCACCACCAGGAGTAATTCCTGAGCGAAGAGTCAGGAGTAATCCCTGAGAATCGCCGGCTGTGACCCAAAAAGAAAAAAAAAGGTTTTAGATTTTATTAGCATAACCAATTTTAAGAACTTAGTCTTTGGGGGCAGAGAGATAATCATATTGGGTAAGGAATTTGTCTTCCACATGGCTGACTCCATTTTGATATCTGGCACCTATTATAATCTACTAAGCCACCAGGAAGGATTTCTAAACATAGAGCAGAGCCAGGAGAAATTCTTGAACACAGCTATATATGCCCCCAAAAAATAATCTAGTGTTTTATGTTGAAACACTAGGGAATAAACATGGGGCATCTCTCTATATAAGCATCTCTCTATATAAGCATAGTGAACCTCAGTTTTGCACTTTGGAGCTTTAACCCACTGAACTGTCACTGACTAAATTATTAATTATATTACAACAATATGATTGCTGTTGAAGTCACTGTTTATTATTGGAAATGTGAGCAAGCAACATTGGCATTTTAAGAATAATGAGTAGTTTGCTCACAACAGACAAGAGGGTTCGACGGATCTGCTGGACTGATCTGGTGTGAAATAATTGCATTGATGACTTTCTTCAGGTTGTCATCACTAAATATTGCCTGGCAATTATTTTCAACAGCTGGCTGAATATTGTGCATCTATTTATAAAGCTGTCCTCTTTAACAAAGCTGGGTCTTAGAAGCATCTGTTTGCAGCCAGTTTATGTCTCTCTTGGAAAGATGATTTTTTGCAGACCTTAGTTCTTGACAGCCTTCCCTCTTACCACCAGCAATATTCCACATCCTTTTCTGGATATTCTTTATTTATACATTGTTTCTATTAACAGATCTGTCCCATGCAACCAAAATGAAAACAACCCTGAATTAATTAAGCCATGACTGGCTTCTGTCATATCACAAAGCAAATAAGATTACATTTTGTACCTGGCTTAAAGGTCTATTTCTAAATGCGTATGGAATGATATGAATAGTTCATCTTCAACTGCTGTTTGTAAAACTAAGATTTGATGTTAGCTTTGTAGATGTAGGGTTTGACAGAAAAGCTGAGCTATAGTGAAAATATATAAGTGAAAATATACTTGAAATCATTGAAAACTTGCTCAAATTATAGGATAATTCTGGGGTAATGACTATAGAATACTTCACCTTAAAATGCAGTATTGAGGTGTGTACACTAGAAAATATTAAACAATATTAAACAATGACGATTTAAAGCTGACAGGTTTTATAAGAGGATACACTAGAATCTGTTCTAGGTTTAGTCACTTGTTAATACGAGCTGAAAGACATAGCTAGGGAACTATTTTTCAATGGAAGAATGTCCAGAAATACATAAGGAAAAACTATAAACAAGTACTGTCCAATAAAACTGTTTAAATATAAATGTATTATATCTGATCTTTACCACATATGACTATTGTGTTAAAATATAGAGTATGAAATGTAAAAAATTAAACAAGCTTTTAATTTTCTTTGCATACATTCAAACTGAAGAATCCACATATGCTTATGACTACCACATTTTGAGTTGTATATATAATAAAATACAGCTAATAATAATGCAAACCATCATTTTTCATAAAAATATGCTAAGTATATATATTTACATTACTTATATGTCTGATTTTTCACTCATAGTGTATTACTATTTTTGGTATTCCTAATCTAAGGTCTTTGAATATTACAGAATTTGGGGAATATGTCAACACTTAGAAATAACTTACTCATCTATTTCATATATGAGAGAAATGATTCCAATTAGTTTTTAAATGACCCTCCTCACTTCAACTGTCATTATCAGAAGCAAGTTTAAAACTACCATTTCCTTTTTTTCTAGAGATATGTTGTTATATTGTAGTAAAATGTAATGGCATAAGTGGCAAAACAAAAAAAAATATTTAGCTTTTTAACCAATTTTTTAAGTATAAGCTTAGTAGAGGTATATTCACAGTTTTGTGCAACCATCACCATTACCAGAATTTTTCAGAATTTTTTATTGTATGGATTTTGAGGAGGTAGTGAAAATGGTTTCAAGAACAATTTCTACCTCCTTTAAGATTTGCCTATAAATAGGGGAGTTTCACCAAAAAAAACAGGCAGGAAAATAGATATTACCAGGTGTTGCAGGACACCTAAAAGACTCTGCATCTGCCCTGGATTGCCTCCTGCAGGACACTTCATAGATAGGGGGATAGTCTAAATGTGGCAATTTATCTGACCATGTATTCTGTACTGGCTGGTATAAATATTCTCTCATGCTACCACAATCATCGTGGGACTAGCTAGATTTTACCAGCATATTTGCCTGGCCACGTTGGATCTCTAAGTAATTAGACCAGAGAGAAATGCTGTTTGCCTCCAAGCAAGCAACCATGTCTCCCTGATAACTCAAAGGCAACTAAAATACAAAACTACCGTGAAGTAGACAAGACTCTTATGAAGGCTTGGAGAAATATTTAACTGACATTAGTATAGTCTTTGCTACAGAGGCATGCCATCTCAGAAACCCCTTCTCTACAGGCATTCCTAGGCAGATCTTGGCTCAAGAGTAGGTCAGGTGCTGGGAGAAATTATCTGAGGGCATTTGACCCTCCCTGCCAGGGGAAGTTACATTTAGCTTATAGCTCCTCCCAGCTCTGCTAGGAGGCTTTGAATTAGCTCTGGGTCCTTGTAAACAGCCAGAAGGCCTCCTGAAGTGCTACATTTCTATAGAGCTGTTTTCCTGTTTTCATCTTTAGATAGCCCAGCTCACAATGGGCCGGCCTGGGAAGTATGAGTGGATTTCTAGCTATAAAATAAGCTGCAAGAAGAAAGAAGCCTCTTTTCCCCTTTTTGCCATTCCTGCTTTCCTTGGTGTTTGCTTCTCTGTCTTCTCCATTCTCTGTTGGGCCTCAACATGTGGTGGCAGCCATCTTGGCCTACACATGGCTGGGGTCTCTCTGGGAACCCAGAGTCCGGAGGTTTTCCCTGCTCTTGGATTGTATATCGGAACCTGTGATAGTAAAGCCTTTTTTAAAACTGCATCGGATTCCTGAGTTTTCATCCACTCCCGCCAGCTTCAGAGGTAGAAAGGAACTCACTTCTCTGTACTGTTGGGGACCCCATCAGCGTCCCCGACAACCAGGAATAGAGGAAGTGATTGTGGATAAAAAAAAACTAGCATCTTTTATCCCTTTCAAATGATCTTTACCTCCCAGGAGTAAGTATTCCAATGACTGTATTTTATTTTTATTTATTTATTTTTAATATTTTATTATACAACCATGAAATATACAATTACAAAGATGTTCATGCTTGGGTTTTGGTGATAGTGTTCCAGCAGTGTTTCAGTATTGCAAATATTTTATTCAAATTGTATAAACTACTATCAATAATAGCATAATTCTAGAAAGCAGATAATTTAATAGTAGTTATACACATTTTGCATTTACTGTTTATTTCCTCACAATAACCTTTTGAGGTAGATTTCATTAAAATTTCCATTTTCTAGAAGAGAAAACTGGAACACAGAGTAACCAAGTAAATTTCCCGATGTTGAAAATGCAAGGCATACCACAATAAGTATTATAACTCCTGGGGCTTTGTGTTTCGTAATTTCTCAGTTGTCACTTCCTCCTGCCCCCACCCCCACCCCCAATTCTGGTCTCACTCTTTATACCCAATTCTGTCACTTGCTGCTAAACAACACTTACAGACATTCAACAGACAGGTCAACACTTGACTGTTCACAAATACCTCTTATGCATACCAACCTTTATTCTCTCAGGCTTTCTCCCTTTCCATTCACTCATCAGACAGCCACAATACACTTCATCCTGTGATTTCTACTAAGCACAGGATGCTTATATCAATTTGCTTTTATCAAGGTATAATAAACCTAATGAACACTTCCTATCTACATTGGCTTTCTGAAAAGCACTCAGTGGTGTTGATTAGTCCCTTCTCTCTCACATAGTTGACCCTCTGCTTTTTGGCACGGTAGCACTGGCTTCTTTTACTTTATTCCTATTTTGACTGCCCCTTGGAAACATCATTTACTTTCCCCACCCTCTCACATGTTGTGTTCAATTGTTAACTATTCATATTTCTCAGGAATCTCTCTGCTTCTGTTTTTATTCCATCCATAACCTCACTCAGTTCTATTGCTTTTGGTAACAACTTTATGCTCTTGGTTCCTAAATTGTAAACAAATACAATTTTCTCTAGTCTAGTTCTTGTTCTGTAAACTCTCTACTATTTATATATTGGTAGTTTAACAAGCATTTCAATCTTATATTGAAAACAATACAGGGATTCCTTTCAATCAAATTTCTCTTATGTATTTATCTATACTTAGTACTAGTTAAATGTCATCTCCAGTTATTCCAATAAAAATAAAAATATCACAAAATAACTCTTATTTTATCAATCAACTTCTTTGAAACTGTTCAATAGTGTCTCAAATGGAACTTTCTACACTTGTTTTGCTTCCTCTAAATCTGTTCTCTCCTGCCCCTTGAAGTGTTGTAGGTGTGACTGCAGTGCCCAGATGTGTTGGCAGGTGGCAGATAGGAGACAGGCTTGTTTACACCCCCAGGGCTCTGCCCTGTGGGCCCTGGTTAGTTGGTGGTCTGACATAGAAAAAAGACTGGGCCCCCCGGGTGAACCCAGAGCCACAAAAAGAGCCTGGCAAGCTACCCGTGGTGTATTTGATATGCCAAAAACAGTAACAATAATGGACCTCATTCCCAACGAATGGAGACCTTACTGACGCCCACTTGAGGAAATTGACGAAAAATGAGAGACAAGTGACAAGTGACAAATCTCTTCTCTATAGAGATACTAAAGAAAACTAAATGGTTATAATTTTAGCAAGACCATCTCTCAATATAAATCTCTATGAATTAAATTTCTCTAAAAGATACGATAATTAAAAAAAAACCCTCTTGACAGATTAAAGGGTACAGAAGATATTACAGAGAAAAGTGGTATGATCTTATACCTATTTTTGGTTATATCTGGTTGGGTTGATTTTTTATTAAGTTGTATGAGTTTTTCAAATGTTGGCCCATCACAGATATGTGAGTTGCAAATAACTTCTCTGAATAGTAGTTTGCCTAATATTGTTAAAATATTTAAAAAAGATGAAGCCATTGCCTTTTGCAACAACATGTATGGAACTAGACGTGATTGCTCTGTGGTGAAATAAGTCTAAAAGGCAAAAACCAGTTTATTTCACTCATGTGGAATATATAGAAAGCAAGCCATCAATAAATGAAATGTAATTACAGAATACACAGGGTAAATTGAAGTAGAGAGAGGGAGAAACAAGAACAGCAGAATCCACTACTATTGGTTCAGGATTATTACAAATTTTGTGGTGGTCATAGTTTGTGATATTGTACATTTAAAGAGGTATGAATTTTTATATTTTCACTTCTAAGTCTATCACAGTATTAGCCAGTAACCCACTGTCTTTTCAAAAAAAATAAAGAAGATATATAATAAACATATAACAATGTTATCCAGTCTTTAAAAATGAAACATTCAACCACATATTAAGTATAGATGAACTGGAAGGCATTCTGTTAAATGAAATCAATAAGACATGGAAGAACAAACCAGTGATGCATAGAAACCATCCCAAAAGCATAAATATTGGGTTGGTCTAGGAAGGAAACAAATTTCAGAAATTTAACCTCAAGGGATTTAACAGGAAGACAGAAAGATATTTCATCTTCTCTCTCAGGACTATCCTAAACTTTAAGTAATACTCTGAATATTAATTCATAAACAACTTCACCAAAGTCCAATATATAACTTTGTCAAGCTCACTAACTCATGTGTTCCACTATATGCATTTGTTAGGTTAGCTGTTTTGTCTCTTTTTCCTGACAGAATTTCACACTGCTTGAGAGCAAACAAATTTGTCTATTAATGCTTGGTTTATAGTAGTTAATACACAGGGCAGACTTGCTTCCGACTCTCCCTGTGCCCAGCTGATCATGAGGCACCCAGGAGGGTAGGCGGGTTCTAGCCCTGGCCCATCATCCCAGCAGAGCCTCACAAGAAACCAGAGGAACCCCCACACTATGAGGGCTGCCATTTTCACCATCTGGACTCCACAGCTCCTCAGAGCTCCACCCAGCAGAAAAGCTGATCTTTCCCCATCTCATAAATAAACGCAGAAGATGAGAGGCTACTACAAGGAGTATCTCACCTGCATGACAGAGCCTGGCAAGCTAGCTATGTCATATTTGATATGCCAAAAACCAGTAACATTCCCATGACCTGAAGGAATGGTTTGAGGCTTTTCATGTTCCTGGAGTAAACAGATGCCCTTGGGCTACACTAGTATGTGACAGGATGTATGGAGATGTTACCAGTGCCCACTCAAGCAAATCAATGAACAGTGGGAAGACAAGTGATACAAGTGATAGAGATACTACTGTGATCATTTAAAAAATAAGCCACGTTATATTATTCCTCTTGTTTGGGTACAAGTTACATTTAAAATTTATTCACAAATATAAATTTTCTCCCTGCATTAAAATAAGCCTCAGAGACCTGGGCCCTATGAAAGCAAGATGAGAACACTATTTGGGTCTCCCAAAGAGCAATCAAAAGAGCTATGCTGGGAATATCATGCCTCACTCAAGTAAGAGAAGAAATCTGGAGTTCCACCTCCGTCGACCATCAAAAACTCAGGGAGGCTGTCTTGTTTGCCAGGCATCAAAAATCAGATGGGCTGGATATGTAATGTTACTTGGAGATGACTGCTAGACTAGAGCCGTTACCAACTGGATCCCATCGGGACGCCAAAAGAGCACGTGGCTCCCCACCTACAAGATGGGCAGACTTCTTGTCAAGATCCTGAATGAATGATTTGGGGCTCTTTGTACTCCTGGAGCAAGCAGATGCCATTGAGCTACACTGGCATGTGACAGGGACAAATGGAAACGTTACTGGCACCTGCTTGAGAAAATCGACAAAAAAACAGGATGTCAAGTGATCAAGTGATCAAGTAATAAATTTTGGTCATATCTGACCTATCATTTGCTACTTCTTCACTTACTCAGATATTAGTAAAATTAGACACACTGGTCTAATTTTTATGCCTTTGACAACCCAAAGATCTTTCCATCCTTGGACACAAGTACACAATGTTTCTTTACCCTTGAACGCTTTATTCACAGACAAGCTCTTTACCTGTGCATAGATTTCAAATTAAATATCCCCATTCTTGGCTGGAGACAAAGCATTGCAGTTAAGGCACTTGTCTGGATTGCAGGCAACTCTGGTTCCATCTCCAGCATGGCACTTGCCCCCCCCCCCCACACACACACACCTTTAGGAGTGATCCTAGCACAGATCCAGGAGTCAGTTCAGAGTACCACTGGGTGTGGCACGAATTCCCTCACATGATGCCTCCCAAAGTTTAAATAAATAAATATCAGCATTTTGGGAAAGTTTATCCCTGAATGTCCTATCAAAACAGTAGTTCTGTTGTAACTCTTAAAATACATCATTGGTTTAGTTATATATTTTTACAATTTTAACTATTTTTTCTGTAAACAATCAAGAGAGGAAGAGTGTTTTTCTTTAGTGTCTGCTGTAGAATAAAACAAAACACTACCATCTATTCTACTTTCTCTGCTGACTCTCGGACAGTACATGGAACAAAAATGGTCTTCATGAATCATTTATTGCTTAAGTAATTTAATATGTGAAATACACACAAAACAGTAGAGAGTGGTCAAGATTTGAAATATGAGCAAACAGAATAGGAAGATAGTATGAAAGTTAAGAAGCTAATTTTATACCCAGACAAGCTAAATTCATATATGGTCCCCCTGAGTACTACCTGTTGGGAGCTCCTGGGGGTCTTCAACAATATCAGGGAAAGAGTTCCCTTTTATCTCAAGGACCTGTGTCAGCGGGACAAACAACGGTCTAAACAAATGATAATGCCAGGACCTAGTCCCTTCCTCTGAGATTATCTCTCAATTCAGTTATAAAAGCCTTTACCAATTACCAATAATACAACAAGTGCTCCTACTATAATCCAAGGGATTCCCAGATCTCTAGCTCTTGGTCAGATCTCCGACCATGCATGTGGAACACAGCCAACCTGAGTTTGATCCTCGACATCCCATATGGTCCCCAAGCACCGCAAGGAGTAATTCCTAGAGCAGAGCCAGGAGTAAACCATGAGCATTACTGGGTGTGACACCCCCAAAAAAAGAAGTGGATGGACCTGCCTCTGTCAGTCCTTTTATATATACCCAAAAGACACAATCCTTTCTTCAGGGTGGGTTGCATTAACAAAGATCAAAGAAACAGCTTTTAGGTGTAGCTGTAGGGTGGTGCCACACTTTTGCTTCAGGTCTAAAGAAAAGACAATGCCAGGGCCTAGTACCTCCCTCTGAGATTATTTCTTATGTCAAAATACTGGAGAGGGAGAGAGGGTTGGTATAAAGAAATACATCTTAATGGATCTGGTATATCAATTCATGGGGAGAATCATAGTTTCGGGCCATGGACTTCATGCAATCCAGATGGTACCATAAGGTCCTTATTACTATTCTGCACCAGGGTAATTCTGTGTTCTGTCCTCTTTATACTGAAAGGGTCATGCTTACTTGCCTGCAGACTATCTAGCAAGATCCTTCCTTTGATCTTGACTTGATCACTTGATCACTTGAATCCCGTTATTCATCAATTTGCTCAAGCAGGCGCCAGTAACATTTCCATTGGACCCTATCACGTGCCAATGTTTGTTTTGGCAGCCTAGGATGGCCATGAAATTTTATCAGGCACTGCTTGTTTGCCTTTCTTACTGCTGCCGTATTAAGGGCTCTTTCGGGGTCAGGAAAATAAAACATTTCTGTTACTGGATTTGGCATATCGATCACGCATCGGACAGCTTGCCAGGATCTGCCATGCGGGCGCTATATTCTCATTACTTTGTGGGGCTCTATCAGAGGGGGTGGTAGAATATTTACGATAATTTGGAGGTAAATCGCATGGCCGCACAACGGGGAAAGCTGGTTTCTGCTCTGCCGGGTGTACCTGTGTCCCTACTTTGATCTTGACAGAGTTGATAAATGGTAGTCTCAACTGAGCCAGGTCTCCTGGTAAATTCTAAATGTTCCGCACTGGGACCAATGGGTGTTAAAAGCAATTGTACCCAATCTAGATAGCAGTAAAATCATAGTAGAGATTATAATAATATTCCAAAAGTTATTAATTCAGAGTTAAAATGACTCCTGTAATTGCCACTCCCTCCATCAGTGTTTACACAGAAGAGAGATCTTATTAGCATGAACCCCAGCTTAAAGGCATGTAAAGGGCTTAAACTCTAAGTAGCTTAAAGAGCAAAGATCTAAAGCTAGCTAGGCCCTGTCATCCAACACTACTAGAAGTGATCTCTGAGCACAGAGCCAGGAGTAAGCCCTGAGCCCTGCCAGGTGTAGCTCATAAACAAAAATAAAATAAAAATAAAAAAACTTGGTAATGTCAGACTAGAACTCACCATTGAATATACACAAAGAGACTTACATGATAAACCCTAAACGTCTGTAGGGCAAGTCACAATGTGCAAAAATAGGGGGAGAGAGATAGAAACAGAGAGGAGATAGAGAGAGGAAGAGAGGGAAAGGGGGTACCTGCTACTGAGGCAGCCTGGGAGTAGGTGGGAGGGGGTGTGGGTATACTGGTGCTGGTGATGGGGCACTGGTGGAGGGATGGGTGCTGGAATACTGTATTACCAAGAACCAATTATGAACACCAAAAAAAAAAACTGAGCAACCTTGCAATAGTTATTTAAGAAGAAACTTTTGGGGGCCTGAGCAATACAGCCAGTAGAGTGTTTGCCTTACAGGAGACTGACTTGGGTTCAATCCCCTGCATCCCATATGGTTCATGAGCACCACCAGGAGTAATTCCTGAGTTCAGAGCCAGTAGTAATCCCTGAGCATCACCGGATATGACCCAAAAAAACCCCAAAAAGAAACAGTCTTTTCACTGCTTACAGAATGTGGCAGAGATGATATAAATAATACTAAACCCAAAAGAGCATTTACGCCTTATATCCCTGGAATCTTACACAATTATTATCCACAAAATGATGACTTAACTAAAATACACAATGTAAGTTTTATAAAATTATTTTGCATTTCCTCTACACAGGGCTGGGAGGGCTCATTTGTTGAAACACATAATTCAGTTAAAACTCATTTAATAGTTCTAACAATACTTTAAGCCTTTCCTTAGCTTTGCAATAGTAGAAGCACATAGATCTGTCTATATTAGTCCCTGAATTTGATCATCTGTGGAAGACTGCAATTTTAAACTCTCAGGTACACCTTTTGTGCCCTTCTGCCAAAGAATGCAGTGTCTTTTTACTCACTCTTTACCAGTTCTTGAGTACTTCCCACATAAAGATATGTACGAAGTACTCAACTGCTGTGAAATAAATACTGCATCAATCTTTACAAAAATTCATTTGGTCAAAAATAACTGGTACAATAAAAAATGAAATTAAACATTATATAAATTGGCCTAAACCATAAACCTTTTCTCCACATTCTGCAATCTCAGTTAGCTACTTCTGCTGATTTCTGCTGTGACTGAGACTTAACTGAGGTCAGTTCATCCAAGAACTTTTTTTTTATTATTATACCACCATGAGACATACAATTACAAAGGTGTTCATAATTGGTTCTTGGTAATACAGTATTCCAGTGCCCATCCCTCCACCAGTGTCCCATTTCCATCACCAATGTACCCCACCCCCTCCAGCCCACCTCCAGGCTGCCTCAATAGCAGATAGCCCTGTTTCCTCTCTTTCTCTCTCTCTGTCTCCGCATCTCTCTCCCTCTTCTTTTACACATTATGGCTAGCCCTGCAGATATTTAGAGCTTCCAAAAAGAAAAAATTCGAATGGCCAAAAGGCATATGAAAAAGTGCTCTTCATCTTTAATCATCAGCGAGATGCAAATCAAAACAACAATGAGGTACCATCTCACACCACAGAGACTGGCACACATCCAAAACAGCAAGAATATACCCAAAGAGACTTAAGTCATCCAAGAACTTTTACCCAAATATATTATTTCTTTCCTCATATTAATATCTCTAATGATTTGTGTTTATATTATCTATCCAAATTACACAGTATATCTTGTCAATATTATTAATAGGTATGTAATTTGAGTGTTTTTACTGATGGGAAGTTCTCACATCTCTTAGAATAAGTATGTTCATGCATTTAATAATTCACTTTGAACAATACAAAATCAGAGTATTGTGAATATTTAATATATATCATATGAGTTGATGTTCCAAAGTTTTATTCTAAGATTCTATGAGAGATTTGTACTAATTAAAATATTACCTATTATATTTATGAATTTAAACTTGATATATGCAAAGTTATTTCAGAAGGTATGTGAACACATGCATAAGCTGGTACATTTTCCAGAATAAATTTATTCACTACTAAGTAATTTAAAACATTATTTTAATATTAAATCCACTGTACATCATTTATAGAGTAGAATGCAAAGTTTGCATAAATTTTTAAGATAAATTGCAAAGACTTCAAAGGAATTCTATGCCTTGAGAAAGCAGCTCTGAGAATATCCTTTTGGGACCACCAGAAGTGCAGTTTCTTCTTCTCTGAAGTTTGGAATTCTTTGGTTGAAAAATTTTAATGCATTGAACCAATTTTGTAAAAAGATATCTCAGAACTAAAAACTGGGGAGGGGAAAAGGTGAAGAGTCCATCTAAAATGAAAGAACTAAGGGAAGACTTAGAAAGGAGGAAAAGCAAGGCTCTTCAAAGAAGTCGGTTTGAAGAACCCATAGAAAGACAAGAGAAAAAACCAAGGCCAATCAGAAATGATGGCCAATCCCAAGGGGTGCCTATAAATAGTTCTGAGATAAACATCTGAAGACCGGATACTCCTTATAGAAGAGTTCATCCTCTTCAGGCTTGCATAGCTCCCTACTCAGATACAGGATTCTCTGGGGCAATGAGGCAGAGTTTAAGATGTAATGCAAGTTAAATAAAAATTTGGCACCAAGGATCTTCCTTCAGCAAAAGATTTTCTGCCCAGATGTACACAGATGCACACTTCCTCTATTTGTCACTCCTACAACTATAGAGAACCGGTGCATCCAAAGTCAAGAGATTTTTGACATTACATAAAATTGCAGTATAGGTGAGCATGAAGTAATACAAATCTATTTTGCCCAGAAATATTCAATTCTGATTGGCAAATACTCATTCTGAGTTGGCCAAGAAGTGGTATATTCATGTATGTATATCAATTGCTCCTTTGCCCTAATCTGGTTTCCTCCTCCTTCCTCTCATAGGTGTTGATCCCTCATACATGTTCTCAGCATGTACTTCAGAGATGGCATCTCATCCAAGCAGGAACTGAAGCAGTTGTTGGTATGGAAGTGTCGAACCACAAGCAAATAGCAGAAAATCAGTAAATATAAAATAAATGGGAGACAAATTATAATTTAAGAAAAACTCAAGTAACTGATTTGAATTTTTTGCTAAATCTTGCGACTTGTTTTAGTCTACATCCTAACTCCTATACATGCCTCAACAATGCACCCTAACCCATATACATGCCTCAATCATACATTCTAACCCCGATATATCCCTCAACTATACATTCTAACCCTGATACATCCCTCAATCATACATTCTAACCCTGATACATGCTTCAATCATACAGCCTAACCCCATGCATGCCTCAATCATACACTCTAACCCCTACACATGCCTCATACATCATAACTCCTATAAATGCCTCAATCATACATCCTAACCCCTTTACATGACTCAACTGTACAATATAACCCTGACACATGCCTCAATAATACATCCTAATCCCTATATATGCCTAAATCATACATCCTATACCCTAGACATGCCTTAACCACACATTCTAACCCCTATATATACCTCAGTAAAACATACTGACCCCTATCTAATCTCCCTGGTATGAGACTTGTTTCTGGAGCTCATCAAAAGCCTCTTAGGTCAGGTCCAGGTACAGCTGGTAAGGCACTTGCCTTTCACATGGCCACACCACAGCATCCCATGTAGTCCCCTAAACAATGCCAGTAGTAATTCCTGAATGCAGATCCAGAAGTTACCCCCTGAATATTCCCGGGTGTGGCCCAAAAAACAAAACAAATGAACAAAACCAAAAAAAAAAATAGTTTGTCAGGTCTGGGTCTTATTTCACTGATTGGGATATAGTAGACTTAATGGCCTCTTGTTCCCTTCAAGTTCTCTTCTTAAATAAGGAAACACAAGCTTGACCTCATGTTCATGTGCTGGGAAGCTGTCCCTGATTAATATTATAGTACCATACTTTCAAATGTGCCTGCATCTCACTCTAGAGTTTCATGAAATCTTGCAAGTTTCTAGAGAAATCTTGCAGTCCTCCCTCTACATACACTCATTCTCTTCCTAGTTGTCAAGACCGGATGAAGACCTGTACAGTAAAGTTTGTGGTGAGCTGGGTCTAGGGGCTGCAGAGAAGACAAGGTGGGTGTGTGGATAGACACAGTTGAAAGGTTGATGGCTCCTATGACCTCAAATGACCCTAACTAGCATGAATGCAGTATTTTGAGCAAAAAGCAGATGGCCTGTACAAATATGAGTAGAAACAGATGGTCTCTCTCTGTCAGTTTCTCTCCTGAGACCTGGTGCCTGTCACTGTATGCTTTATACTTCTCTTCGGCGTGCTAAAGGGAGTTTTGAAAAACTTGAGTAGCCAGTGACTTTCTTAGGAACTTGCTGGCCTTCTGCTTGGGAGAGAAGAGATTTAAGAAAAGGGTAAGCATTAAATCCTTACTTACGGTGCAAGGGTGAATTCGAGCGGAAGAAGAAAAGTAAGAATAAGCAAATTCCCATAGGGTTAGTTAGAGACCTCCAGGGTGGCATTGGTATGATGTATCAGAATGTCAGAATGACATGTTCATAGTAAGCAAATTCTGCATAGTCAGTTAGAGAAACCCGTGTTGGCATCAGTATGATATGGCGGAATGACATTTTTATAGTAAAGTGAGTAAGCAGCAGGTTCTTGGGCTTCAATTCCAGTGGCTTTATCATTGCCATAAACCTTTGGTTAATCGAATTCTCTGTTTCTCAGTTCTATGAAAAGTAAAGGTAATATCACTGTTAATTCCCGTTGTATTTTGTAAAGATTAAATCAGTTAATACATTACCACAGGGTAAGTACTCAGTAATTGTTAACTATCTTTTTTATTGATCCATGCCACATGCTCTTGGTTTAAAAGCAAAACAGCAGTTAGGGAAGCCCAGAGGTAAGTTTTTAACTACTGGCTTCTAGAAATAAGGTCATGACTCACGGATATGTTCAGAGATACAGTAATTGACTAAAGTAGATTCTGAAAGTACCTTTAATCAATGGAGGGTGTGGCTTGATAGAATGCTAGTAAGGGGTAAATTAAGACCTAGAAGGACTGTCATCATCAACATGATTGTTCCTGGTCATAAGCAGTGAATCACAATGAACCATCACACAAGGGTATCATGGTGTGAGATAATATCTCATTTTGATTTTCATCTCCCTGATGATTATTGGTGAAGAGCATATTTTCTTTTCATTTTTTTTTCTTTTTGGGTTACAACGGCAATGGTAGGGGTTATTCCTAGCTCTGCACTCAGGAATTACTCCTGGCAGAACTTGGGGGGACCATATGAGATGCTGGGAATCAAACCCAGGTTGGCTGCGTGCCAGGCAAACACCCTACCCCCTGTACTATCATCCAGCCCCAGAGAGCATTTTTATTTATTTATTTCCTTTTTTTGCTTTTAGGATCACACCTAGCATAGCTCAGGAGTTACTCCTGGCTCTGCACTCAGGAGTTACTCCTGGCGGTGCTCAGGGACCATATGGGATACCAGGGATCAAACCCGAGTCAGCTGCGTGCAAGGCAAATGCTTCCCCATTGTACTATTGCTTCAGCCCCGAAGAGCATTTTTATATGCTTTTTGTCCATTTGAATTTCTTCTTTCAGGAAGTATCTGTTCATTTCTCTCCCCCATTTTTTGATGGGGTTAGATTTATTTTCTTGTAAAGTTCTCTATCATGATGACAGAAATGAGTCAGAAACAGGACACATATAGAATGACTGTATTCATTTGTGTTTTTTTTTTCTTTGTGGGTCACACCCAGAGTTGCTCAGGAGTTACTCCTGGCACCAGGAATTACCCTGGCAATACTCCAGGGACCGCATGGGATGCCAGGGATTGAACCGAGGTTAGCAGCATGCAAGACAAATGCCCTAACCACTGTGCTATTGCTCTGGACCCCATTTGTGGT
Source organism: Cryptotis parvus (assembly GCA_021461705.1). Taxonomy (NCBI): domain Eukaryota; kingdom Metazoa; phylum Chordata; class Mammalia; order Eulipotyphla; family Soricidae; genus Cryptotis; species Cryptotis parvus. The sequence goes on from JAJIBD010004156.1 coordinate 37,633, forward strand.
TTTAAAGGAAAATTAATCACTTGATCACTTGAATCCCATTATTCATCGATTTGCTCGAGCGGGCGCCAGTAACATTTCCATTGGACCCTATCACGTGCCAATGTAGCCCAATGGCATCTGGTTGATTCAGGAATATGAAGAGCCTCAAACCGTTCCTTCAGGGTCTTGACAAGGAAGTCTGACCATCTTGTAGGTGGGCGGCCACGTGATCTTTTGACATCCCATGGGATCCAGTCGGTAATGGCTCTAGTCCAGTGGTTGTCTCCAAATCGCATTACATGTCCAGCCCATCTGATTTTCGATGCCTTGACAAAGGAGACAGCATCCCTGATTCTGGAATAGCGACGGAGGTCAGAACTCCGGATTCCTTCTCTCACTTGAGTGAGGCATGATATTCCAAGCATAGCTCTTTCGATTCCTCTCTGGGAGACCTGAATAGCATTCTCATCCTGCTTTCATAGGGCCCAGGTCTCTGAGGCATATGTTAATGCAGGGAGAATGGTGGAGTCAAAGAGATGTGCCCGGAGCCGGAGGTTCTTTGTCCTTTTAGCTATTTCTTCGATGCCTTTGAAGGCATTCCATGCCACTCTATTCCTCCTGCGCAGCCCAGGTTTTAGGTTGTTCATCATGTTGATTTCTCGACCTAGGTACACATAACTGCTGCATTCAGAGATGTTTGTTCCATTGAGAGTGAATGGGGCCTCTGGAACTAGTTCATTCTTCATAAACATGGTTTTCTTTAGATTCAGCTGTTGACCTATCTTTCCACATTCTCGGTCGAAATCAGCCAGCATTTGTGCTGTTTGGCTAATGTTTGGAACGATGTCATCAGCGAAGCAGAGGTGGTGTAGTTGCCGACCATCTATCTTCACTCCCATTCCTTCCCATTCTAATTGTTGCATGATGTTCTGGAGGGTGGCGCTGAAGAGTTTTGGTGAAATGGTATCACCCTGTCGAACCCCTCTTTTGACATCAATGATCACTTCTTTGTAGAATGGTGAGATCCTGGTGGTGAATCCATAATACAGCTCACGAAGGATCTTGATGTATTGGGTTTGAACACCCTGTTTGGCTAGGGCTTCGATGACTGCTTCAGTCTCCACAGAATCAAAGGCTTTCTGTAAATCAATGAACGTGAGACAGAACGTGAGTGGCATCTTGTACTCCCTACAAACCTCAATGAGCCTAATATGAGACTAATATCCAAGGCCAGGGAAATATGAAGCCAGAAGGACATTTCAATGGTTGAATTCTACCAGTTATGTGAGGGGCAAATGGTAGGTAAGGTAGAGAAGGGACCAGTTTGACAATAATAGTTGAAAACAGTAATCCTTGACTAGAACTTAGCATTGAACGTATGTCAAGGGATATCCATGATAACCTTTCAGTGTCTGTATTGCATCAGAATGGGAGAGGGAGAGAGAGAGAGAGAGAGAGAGAGAGAGAGAGAGAAAGAGACAGTGTTCCATAGAGGCAGGTTGTGTGTGGCATGGAAGTGGGGTTGTGGGGGGGGAAACGGGGCACATTGGTGTTGGGAAATGTGCTTTGGTAGAGGGATGTGTGCTAGACCACTGTATGACTGAAACCCAATCATAAATAGCTCTGTAATTGATCCATTGCATGGTGATTCAATAAAATAATTAAAAAAATAATAAAACCAAACCTTGTTGAGTTGAGAACTCAACCTAACCTACTATGATCTCGAAGATTCTAGAATGTGTCCTTCACTTGAACATGTGTCATAAGTACTACTATACTACAGAGACAGCTGGACAACTCCAAGTGGCAGTATCCAGAGTCAATATTCCCCACAGGGAGAAACAGCTGGCTGTGTTGGTAGAGACACTCTCCTCCTCTGTCTTTACCCATGTTTTCCCTTATCACATAGACCCTCAATCAGATAACAGGCACAGCTTTGTTTAGGGTTCTGTTTCTGTCTCTTGACAGTTTGCCTCAATCCACTGCAATTAATACTGGATGCTAGAAAATTGTCGGAAGTGAAAATTCATCTGGAAAGTGGTTGCTTTCACCCCCTGATATCCTGCTATATGTGACAGAATATTTATATTTCCTTTTGGCTGCTCCGTACATTCATTTATTTGTCACTTGTGATAAAATATAAGCAAGAAATATTTTTAAGACAGAATAAATGGGAAAAGTGACAGGATAGTAAAATGATGCACAAGGATAAACTTAATTTTAGAATGCATATTCAGAGGCCAAGAAAATTGGGTGGGCTAAAAATTTAGCCAGAACTTTTTCAAGCTCAACCATATGTTAAGATTACATAGTAATTTTATTTATTTTGTTTTTACAAAATTACACTTAGTGGTTCTGATGTAATTGAACTGGGGTGGAGCCAGACATTGAGAGGTCTAAAATTTCCCCAGGTAAGGCTAATATAAAGCAAGTTTCAAGTTATGGCAAGCAAAATAAAAGAATTAGTTGATCATAAAAATCACCAGATACCTCCCCTGGATCTTGTGCAATATAAATCTATTTAACTAAGAATCCAGGTGACTGATGATAAAGAAGTTCTGGGAAAGCATTGGTTTCAAGAATTCACATTTTATTTTTAATGTAAAACACTAGTTCTCAGGAAGTTTTTAGCTTTTTCTTGGCACTGAGATCCACTGAAACATTGGAAATGTTTCAGTGAGTCTCAGAAAGGAGAAACTATGAGATTTGTGAACAATATCCTCAAAAACATTCTTTTAAAAACAATAGTAAATGTCATGCAGATGCTTCTGATTTGCTTTTTAGTGCAAGCAGTGAACATAATATCAAAACATAATGTAGTGCATATTTTTAATTTGGTCTTTAAATATAAAGGACCAATGCACTGTAATCTAAATTCTCAACCTTCTTGTACCAAGCAGGTATATATAATGTGTGTATGTGTATGTGTGTATATATACATACATGTATATATATACATACATACATGTGTATATATGTATATATATTTATATATGTGTGTATATATGCATATATACACACATATGTGTGTGCATGTGTATATATACACATATACACATTGTATATATAATGTGTGTATGTGTATATATACATATACACACATTGTATGTGTATATATAAAAACCATATAAAAGTGGTTTTATACATATAACTACTTTTTTCACTGATTTAATAGTTTTTCTAAATATTATATAAAAAATCTAGCAATGCTAGAGGGTTTTTAAAAAAGATTAAAATTATCTTTATAGCAAGTAGGACTTTCTCCTATTAATACAAAGACACTTTTAAGCAAGCAATTGCAATAAAGATTATTTTAGCAAACACTTTCTTAAGCAAAAAAGAAATATTGTTAGAAGAATCACAAGACCTTATAGAAACAGAAAGCATTGTGATCAGGATGAAAGTAAGCAGCAACTAAATTCTGCACAAGAGGGTTGAGATGACAAAACCCAAACATTGCTTGCCGTTGAATCAGGTTTTTCAAAGGCAATTTCAAAATTTTAATGTATAAGCAAAAGATTAGATTTTATATATGCTTATACTTCTCACGATTCACCCACCACTCATCTTCATTTCTAGCATGATAACCAGAAAATTCATTAAAGTAAGTTATGATTCTAGGCATCAAAGGAACTGAACAGCCTATGAATGTACATTTAGAACTGGTGAACATATAGGAAATGCATAGAAGAGTGTTGAATTAGGAGTTACGATATAAAGCCAAGCCAAATACATAATAATTGAATTACATGTGAACAGCCTCACATTAGAGTGCAGTGCCTGATAGCCTACCAGAATGATGTTGATGCATTGCTGGATTTTCCCTTTGAAGTTTTTACTTTATGTCTTTTTTCAAACTTTTATTTAAACACTGTGAATACAAAGTTGTTCACAGTACAGTTGTTTCAGGTATTCAATATTTCAATACCAATCACCAAGGTGCCCTTTTATGTTCTTATCATTTAGAGGGTAAAGTTACCTGAATTACCTTAAGGCATGAAAAGGAATATAACATTTCTGGAAGGTAAGAATATTTAACATGAGAATGTGCGTTACTATACATTCAATTACTTATTTCAATACACTTTTTTGAAAATTGACTAGTCACTATTTAAGGAGTAAAGTAAACCTGTAAAGAGAGTAAGTTTTCTTAAACGTTGCACCTTTATTCTGATTTACAAGTTATCTTAGAAGTGTGTTCACCCAACAAGTTTTATTTAGAAAAGATAATAAAGGTATCATTTGACCTTCTTTTCTTAGTTACTGCTCATATAGCAGAACTTATCATGAATTTATTGGTTACTGCTCATATGGAAGAACTTATCATGAACTTATCATGAATTTATTGGTTACTGCTCATATGGAAGAACTTATCATGAACTTATCATGAATTTATTGGATCCCAAGGGATGTTAAAAATATCACATGGCCGCCCACCTACAAGATGGTCAGACTTCTTTGTCAAGACCCTGAATGAACGGTTTGAGGCTCCTCATATTCCTGGAGCAAGCAGATTCCATTAGGCTACACTGTCACATGACAGGGACAAATGGAAACATTACTGGCACCCCCTCAAGCAAATCAACGAATAACAGGATGTCAAGTGATCAAGTGATCAAGACACATGCAGTTTCTCAAATACACCATGATCTCTTGCTTTTCTCGCTCCAATCTCATGCCCAGAATGTTGTTATTGTAATCGTTTTCTCTTTCCATTTTGGGTCTCTTTGACTTATTCAGCTCTCAGAGCAGTAATCCTGCTCTAATTTACAACTCCCAATTCCTTTATTTAGGAATGATTCTAGTCTCCTTCCATAGATTCTTTACTTCTGTCATGATATTATACTTTTTTCTTTGTGTATGTTTCTTTGTGTATACTCCCCCACTGGACAGAGAATTATATAGGAACTGGAATGATGTTGATGTTCTCAATTATTAATTTGACAAGTATTTATTGATTACTTAATTTTCCTAGGGAAATATAACACAACAAAGAGTCTTTATTGAACTTGTATTCCTAGAAGAAAAGAGTGAATAAATATAAAAATTAATAAATAAACAAATTTGCATTGAGTATAGAAAAATTTTATTCACAAAATGTTTCAACAACATTTCAAGGTGGTCAGAGGGTTGAGAGACCCAAGATGTAGGTCTGAGACTATGTGAAAGATACACATATGATTAGGAGAGTGAATTCAGCAGGTAAGGTGTCTTGAATTAATGCAAAATTGGGTTCTGGAGGAATTGTATGTAAGATTTTCATACAAAACAAAGAAGTATAGTTTATTGTACAGATGGTTCCAGGTATCTCCCTTGACATCTAGACCTCTCCATTACCTGTGAATAATGTCCTTGTCGTTGCTGGGTGCAGTGTACAAATTTCCTGTCCTGTCCCACGCAGTCTACTCCACTCCCATGAACGATGTCACTGGTCCTGTTCCTTCGCTGCTCTCTTCGCTGATATACTTTCCCCGCAGATGGCCACTACTGCCCACGCAAAACCAGATCCCTGTGCTCTGCATCGTTGCTGGGCCTTCGCAGCTGAATCCAACTGTTCCTGTTGCCTAGTTCCAGGTTTCCTATTCTCCTGCCACTGGGCCACGAGTAGGTGGGTGAGAGTCCTGGGTTCAACACTTTTTCCCCTCCTGGCCTCCAAGCCCTACCTGTACCTGAGCTATCCGCAGCCTCCAAGCCCAGCCTGTATTCTACCCCTGTCTGGCCTTGAGTAATCTCCTATACTAGGCCCTGACCTGGAGGTCCTATGTGAAAGAGAGGTGGATCCATAGAGCCCTTCTGTGAAATAGAGGAGAGCCGACCCCTGTAGGCTAGAGCGAGGGACTTTTTTATCTGTAGTCAAATCCCACCTCCAGCCATCCCCTTCTACATCCTGATTGGCTACCTGTTTCAGAGGCGGATATTTAAAGTGACCTGGTGCTCTACAACTCAACCTACTATAGCAAATAGGTTCAATCCCAGTCACTACAGTTAGTTCCAGGAGCACTGCCAGGAGTGATCTGGAGCACAGAGACAGAAATAAGCCCTGGGCACAGATAATTATGAACCTCCCAAAAAATAAAGCAAAAAGATACAAATAAACTCCATGTTTGTTTTCAGAAACAATTATTAGAGTGACTAATTACATTGAGAAGACGCCAGTGACCTCCTCCAACCTCTGGTATGATCCCTTTATAGGCCACATATTCACAGTTGAGGTAAGGAGAAGCAGTGTTCTGAACACAGCTTATTAAGTGTCTGATTTTCTTTTCACATGTTTCAGCAGGGAGTAATTGTGTTGCCAGTAAGAAGCAATGGTGCTTAAAATCAATTATGAGGACAAAAAGCTTTCCAGCTGGCTGAGTTGTCCAGAACAGTCTTTCCTTAGTAAACTTAGCTTTTGTCAAGTGCCTTCTTGCTTAGTGAGGAGGCAGGTTGAAGTTGTTAGCACAAGCTAATGTAGTGCCTAAAAATTCCAGGTATCCCTATGAACACACTCACTACTGATTAGATATTCTTGTTGCGTGAAATTTGTGCTTTCATTTGTGTGTTTGTGTGTGCATATTTTTAAGAAAGGAGTAGAAAATAGAACAAACAGAAAAAAAAGAAAGGGAAAATATTGCATAAAATGTTAGCTTTGCAGGGTTTGAGTAGCAGGTTCCATCAAAGTCCACACTGGCATAAAAATCCCATAAGGTTTCCTATTGTTTTTAATTTGTCAGTAGAGATACATGACCTTAGACCGTATCTTACCATCCCATAGCTTTTTGGACTACTTAGGTCTTTTTCTCCCTTCAAGCCAATGAGTATTATCTCATTATATCTCATTATCTCATTTATCTCATTATATCTAGGATTCACCTTCCTACAAAAGTTGTGTAATACTATTAACAATATTCTGAAGATTAACTTACCACTTTCAATAGCAGAACTAACAGCTGGGTATATTAAATCTAAGCATGTGAGGGTTTTATCTCACAGAGAAAGCACCATGGAAAAATTAAACTGGGACTGTGATTGCTGTCTAATTTCTCCTCTAGAGTTACCCGATAAGAACGAAGATGTTCATACTTCAAGGAAGAACACAAGGTTTCAGGAGTATCATTGCTACCAGGAGGAGTTTGATATACATTATCCTAGTCTATGTGTACTTCTTTTAAAGCCCTTTGTTCATTTCACAGGAAGGAAAGAAACAAAATTCTCTCAGAGGTACTATTCTATTATGAAAATGCAACTCTTTTGCTCCTTTTTCTTTGTTTTCCTAGGCCAATTACAGGCATCAGATAGAGAGGGAGATAAAGTTCACCTGGAAATCTAATATCACCTCATTCTTAAAATGTCAATACAGGTATTGCTTATGATTATTCTCACTTTATAAATAAACAGGAAATTTAAGATATTTTTATTAGGTCATAAAATTATTAGGTCCTTCAAAGTTTCAATAAAATGCATGTTTTAATCATTCTTTGCAGCGGCATAGTATTCCACTGTGCATATATGTCTATATCCATGATATACAGGTGGGTATGTTTATATATATGTAAAATACATATAAATATATATAATATATATATGAAGTGTCAACAACACTTTTAGCACAAGACCCAAATTAATATAACCAAGCTATAAAACTGCCTGTTAAGGAGGAAGGCTAGTGGGTAAGAGGGAACTTCAAAACACTGGAAGGTCACACTGTTGATCCACTTAGTTTTGGAATATTGTATTCCGGAAGCTCTATCATGAACTACTTTGCATATCACGGTGACTTAATAAAAAGTTAAAATTAAAAAAAAATAAATTTAAAACTTTTTAAAAAATGGGGACAGTACAATAGCACAGCAGGTAGGACATTTTCTTTGCTCGCAATCAACCTGGGTCCAATCCCCAGCATCTCATATGGTTACCCGAGCGCTGCCAGGAGTAATTCCTGAGTGCAGAGTGAAGAGCAAGTCCTGACCACACCGGTGTGGCCCCCAAAAGCAAAAAAAACAAGAAATAAATATAAAACCCTTTCAGTTTATCCTCCAAAACATAAGTCTTTCATCAATGAAAGAGTGCCTTCAAACACACGCTCCTGGCTAAGACTTCAGGGGCTCTCTTGGAGGAGGGCATTCCCGCACCCACCCAAACATAGCAGCTGCTCCAATACCCCCTTACTATTGCCCTGCTTCAGGCAGAGCCCCTTCACCTCAGAACTGAGCCCCAGGACAACCTAATTTGCTCAAAACTCCAGGTACCCTCCAGGGTTCTCATGACTGAAAGCTCCAAGCCTTCTTGGAGTCAAGATGAGTGACCTTCCCCGCACCTCCCTCTACTTCAGCAAGCTTCAGTAACCGTGGCCATGTCACACCACTGTTGCCATGTAAGCTTATTTATTAACCAGCATTGTTCCAGAGACTCCAATAAGTCTCAAACATTTCTCAGATATCACTTCCCAGCTGAGAACTCTGGGGTACTCTTGGAATGGGCAGGCCACTTCCTGTCCCCAAAAGAACTCCATCAGCCACTCCCACACGCTAAAGTTGCCACTCAGTTAAAAATTTAACTCCAGCCATACTGCCCAAATTCTAGACTTTCTGGAGCTCACGGCTGCAATATCTCTAATACCTACAAGACTCGCGATCATAATAGTAGATTGATGGACAGAACACAGAATCCAACCAATCTCAACTAACAGAAACACTAACATAGAAGGTTAACTTGCAACATCAGCTTAGTAAAACTCCAGACAAGGACTTAATATCTCAATGGTGAGACAAGTTTCACAAGTTTTTTCTCCACGGAAAAATTTTTTAAATCACACTGTTTGCCATTTTGGGGTAATAAGCAATACACATTTTTTAAATTTTTTTTATTTTTACAATTACAAAGATATACAATTAAAAAGCACATATTTGGGTTTTGGCCATACAGTGTTCCAGCACCCATCCCGCCACAAGTGCCCATCTCCCACCACCAACGTCCCCGGTTCCCTCCCCCTCCCCAGCCCTGCTCCATGGCAGGTTCTTTATTTCTTTCCCTTTCTCTCTCTTTCTCTTTTCCTTTCCCTCCAGACTATGGATTACAGAACATACATTAAAGGGTTGTCCTGTGTATTTTTTTGCCTCTATTTAATGCTCAGTTCTAGGTTGGCATTAGTACCCTCGACAATTGTTAACACACTATTCCATTTTCTGTCTTACCTAGCCTCTGACTCCCACACGTTTGTGATAATTTCCACCTTTGACAAGACCTCCTGATATAGGTTTCACTTGACCTTGGATATTGGTATCATAATATGTACATATATATTTATGCCATGCAAATAAATGCAGTCATTCTGTATCTGTCTCTCTCCTTCTGGCTAATTTCACTCAACAGAATCCTCTCCATGTCCATCCATTTATAGGCAAATTTTATAACTTCATTTTTCCTGACAGCTGCATAGTATTCCATTGTGTAGATGTACCAAAGCTTCTTTATCCAGTCATCGATTTTCGGGCACTCTGGTTGCTTCCAGATTCTGGCTATTGTGAATAATGCTGCTATGAACATAAAAGTAGGGATGGTGTTTCTGCTGCGTATTTTTGGTTTACCAGAGTAGATTCCCAGGAGTGGCATGGCTGGGTCAAATGGGAGTTCAATTTCTAGTCTTTGGAGGAATGTCTATATTGTTTTTCTAGAAAGGCTGTACCAGCCGGCATTCCCACCAACCATGAATGAGTGTCCCCTTTTCCCCACATCCACGCCAGCACTTGTTGTTCTTGCTCTTTTTGAATTTGGACCTGTGTCTAACACCATGCACAAAAATCAGATCAAAATGGATTAAAGATCTCAATATCAGACTTGAATCCATAAAGTACACTGAAGAAAATATACGAAAAACCCTCCACGACATTGAAGCTAAAGGCATCTTCAAAGGTGAAACATCACTAACAAATCAACTAGAAGAAAAGATAAACATATGGGACTACATGAAACTAAAAAGCTTCTGCACCTCAAAAGAAACAGTGACTAAGATACAAAGGCAGTCCACAGAATGGGAAAGAATATTCACCCAATACCCATGTGATAAGGGGTTAATATCCAGTATATATCAGGCACTGGTAGAACTTTACAAGAAGAAAACAAACAACCCCTCAAAATATGGGGAGAAGAAATGAACAGAAACTTCAACAAGGAAGAAATTCGAATGGCCAAAAAATATGAAAAAATGCTCATCATCACTAATCATCAGAGAGATGCAAATCAAAACAACAATGAGATATCACTTTACACCACAGAGACTGGCACATATTCAAAAATAAGCAATACACATTTTTAAAAATAAAATAGAGTGCCTCTTAGAACTCACAAAGGGCATTTGGAAATAGTAATTCATTCAATGAACAACCTTCTCTTATTATCTAATATATTACGCTAAATACGACAATTTGGGGAATACAATGGCCGCTATCTTCATGCAGTTCACTCTACTTCAAGTTATAAGATATCCTCTGGCATTCTGACAACAAACAAACCAACAAAAAAACAAAGATTTTCAAACAGGAATTTCTCACTGTACTCACTGTCCCATGGAGAAGAGTCCTTGGTCCTTCAACAACCCTCCAACGCACTCCATCAATTTGTTTCAGATTAGATCAAGATGATACCGAAAAAATGCATTTGTATGCTACCATTTCCCAGCTCCAGACTTGAGGTTTACACACTGTTAAAGCTGGTGTCTGTTCCCGTCAGAACAAGAGCTCTTTGGGGGATTGAGGGCTTTTGCAGGTGGAGACCCTCACGACTGCTTCCCAGCCCTGTCACCTGGCATCTGAGTCCCCTAAGCAACAAGTCCAGGAAAGATAAATTGAAGAGGGATGTTTCTGTTCTCCTCGTCCAGGTGTGGAACAGCTGGTAAAGGCCAGGGGACCCCAAAGCTGTAAGCAATAAATTCTGCTGAAACTCTGGCCACTTCGCATCACCCGGATTTCTCACATTAATAATCACTGCCCTGGGCAAAAATGGAAGCTCAGGTGTGTTCTGTCACTTCACTTTCTAACATAGCCACATAGTCACCTGGTTTAGATTCACAGTGGGGGCTTAAAAATGACAGGCAGAAAGCTGTGATTTATACAGGGAACAGGTAATTAAGGCAAAATGCCTGGAAGGGCAGCCTCAGTTAAAGTTGTTTCACAATCTTGATTAGAAGCCCCCAAAGGCCAAAGAGCCCTTTTAAGAATATTCTGAATTTTAGAGCCAGGAACAGCTCCTCAGCAAGAGGACAAGAATATTCTGAATTTTCACATTTGTGTATGCACAAAGAGCCCTTAATATTGGAGAATGGGTTGATTTGCTTTGGTTATTGTGATTAATTCAGGCAATTATAAAGATATATGCTAAACCACTGAGTTAGTTGCATTTTTTAATTAAAGCTTTACAATTAAAAATTAAAGGAAGAAAATTGAAATTAATGAAATAAATCAGTGATTTAATGGCACCAAAATTAAATTGGCCTTAATGTGAAACTAAAAATTTTACTCATGCACACATATAATATACAATTATATATAGACATGTATATAAACATTCACTACTAGTATCTCCTCTACATAAAATGTTTTTGTTTGTTTTTTTTGGGCCTTATCTTGAGGTCCCCAGGGTTTCCCTTGTATCTGTGCTCAGGGATCATTCCCAGCAAGACTTTTGGAATGATGTGGGATGCTGGGGACCAAACCCAGGTCAGCCACAAGCAAGGAGAGCACCTTATGTGCTATACTATCTATCTATCCCGTAAAACTACTTTACCATATTTTAGTTTGTGTACAATCTCTCAACTTCAAATACCCTCCTTTATTTCTTGATTACCGGGTTTATGTATCTAAGCTAGGTTTTAGAATTATTTACAAGAGTCATAAAATAACCTAAATTTCCTTTGATATATGACTTGATAAAAAACCATGATATGTACACAAGGGAATATTATTCAGTCATAAAAAGAAGAAAATCCTGGCAACAAAACAAAACTGGAGGGCATCGTAATAAGTGATTTTAGACAAGCAGAGACATGGTATCACAAATATATTGAATTAAATAAAGGTACAGAAGATCAATGTCTCACTATCACCACCAACGTCACATAAGTTCATCTACTGACCCTGCTCCAGAGGCTCATAATTAATTCTTGAAAGAGATAAACAAGCTGCAAAAAGTTTCTCAAATACACCAGTCCCTGTCTGAGCCCTCAGGGGTAATCTCAGGAGGGGACAGACTAAGTTCCCACCCTAGCAAAATCCCCGGCAGTCACACTCGCACCCCAACAGCTAATGGCATGACTGTTGTTGGACTCTACCACATCACAACTGACCTCCACAGAAATGATAAACTGCCCACTCTGTTTTTTTGGCTGAAAACTCGGAGCTTTTCAGTTGGGCTGGGGGGAACTCCTCCCACCTCACCGTACTTCCAAACCCATGTTCCACTGCTAACACCATGTAATCTCACTGGCCAGTTAAATATTCTGGATTTTCTGGAGCTACATCTCCAAACTCTACACTAATAACATCCCAGTAGGAGCACACCAGATTGAATGGGAATTGGACATAGAAGCCATAAATGAAACTCAACAACCAAAAACATTAACACAGAAGGCTTCAGTAGCAACAACAGTTTATTAAACCCCTAGACAAGTACTTAATGTTCCCATGGTGAAATACAACAATTTCCACAAATTTTCTTTGACCAAATTATTTTGTAGTGATTCCACTAGCCATTTAGTTGTAACAAGAAACATAGAATAAATTATTTTGGACCTGCTACAGGGAAAGCTTGAGGGATGGTTGGGAAATGGAGACAATGATGGAGGGATAGTGGTAATGAGATTGGTGTTGGGATATTGATGCCTGTAACAAACCACCCTGAAAAACTTTGTGAACCACAGTGTTCAAAGTGGGGGAAAAGTTATAGAAAGAGAAACTAGAGTAATGAATGACAGGAGATTAGAGATGGGATGTTGCTACATGTTACAAACTTTCAGTTAATACAAATTCTGACTAATGTACAACATGGTCAATATAGCTAATAGTACTTGAAAAATTATAAGTGTGAATCTTGAACATTCTAAATACATAATAAGAGTTAACTATAGTTAACTATAGTTAACTCTTATTATGTATAGTTAATGGCTACATTATTTATCTTGATCTTGGTTATTAATCAACAATGTACCTATGTAGTAAACCCTATTGTATACTTTACACATACACAATTATTCTTACCAAGTATTTCTCAATAAAGTTGAAGGTGAAACATTATATAGCCACTTACATTTGGGCTTTGGGTTAATTTGCAACAAACAACAGTTAGCCTGAGAACTTTTGTTAATTCATTTAAAAAGGTTTAGAGACTATTCTCAGTTTATTATTTCAGTTTGTATATTCAAGAAAGAAGAGAAAGCCACTGGTACAATTGTTTCTTGCAAACAAATCATAAATGCATTACTGTTGATTTAAAAGAACACTGTGCTCTAAATATGATGGCCTTTGATGAAACACAAGTCACACATATCAAAGTTCACTAATATTCTCATGGCTATGTAAATGACAACTATACATAAAATGTTCGTGCTTGTGCACAAAATATGCTAAATGTGATAATAAATGTAACCACTTATTGAGAAAATATTTTCTAAGAGCTATGTTAGTATTTCATCCCTTAAATTCATCGTAAATATGGTATCATTTTATTATCTGGAAATTGAAGTTCAGAACATTTGAGTTTGCCTTGAAATAAAATATTAATTCCTGGTGAAAACAAGTTTACTTTCAGGTAACCTAACACCAAATCTCATGTTGTTAGTTTTTGTACCACTCTGTATTCAAGAAAGTCAAGGGGTAGTAAAGGACACAAGTCATTAGGTATAAATACAAACATAAGTCTATCTTTCCCCCGTTTTTCCCCAATTCCTTGTCTTTGGAGGTTTTAACCCTATGGATGTGGATTCAAATTACAGTTCTGTCTCCTACATTGTGTGAGATATAATGGATTCCTTAAACTTCCTGAACAATTCTTAAGCCATAGGATTTCTGTAAAGGATATATACACTGATTTATAGTGCTTGTTCTCTTTATGACAATTTATAGGCATTTAATAGAGCTGCTGTTTGCTTCCTTGCCATAAAGATTACTCTCTCATAACTAAGATATTGTTTTACTTCTTTATTATTTAATCTACAATTGTTAAATCCTCCCTTACAAAAAATAATATTTTTATAATGTTCCATTTTTTAACTAACTTTTAAAGTAACTGATGTTGGGCCGTGATAGCCCAGGTAGGGCGTGCCTTCATCAGCCGCCCACCGGCCCATGGGTTCGATCCCCGGCATCCCATATGGTCCCCCCGAGCACCGCCAGGAGTAATTCCTGAGTGCAGCCAGAGTAACCCCTGAGCTTGCCGTTACCCCAAAAACAAAAAAAAAAAAAAAAATAAAATAAAAGTAACTGATGTAAAAACTGATCTGTAATGACCGATCATCTTTGCTTATACTCTCCAGAATGTGGAGTAGAGAATAATTTTTTTGTCATTAAAATTCTGGCCTAGAAATTCAATAAGGGTAGGAATATACCATGGTAAAATTCCTTGAGTATTTGAAAAATTTGGCTAGTCAAGAGCAGATCACTACAAAAAAAAATAAGTAATTTTTTTTAAGTTCAAAACTAATGAAAAGCTTGTTGAATTAGAAGTGTTCAATAGATAACCTTAAATTTAACCAGTGACATTGTAAATGAGATTGTGCTGATATTTTAAAATAACACTGTCTTTAAAAAAATGCTTCCTTACTTACATGTATGAACTAGTTGGGTCACTGGATAACACCATGAATGACTATATACTGCAAAGCGATTAAACTAACTGAATGATTTACATTAATACTGAAAAGCACTGTGTTCTGACTGAAGCATTAAGGAGCCATAAGTTTACATTATCCAGAGTTGCTTGAGAATAACTAAAAAATGACATATAAACAAATTTTTTGGACACATTATCCTTACTAACTTTGGAGAATGTGACAAATTATGCATAATTTAAACAATTAAAAATCAAAACAAGAGTAAACATTATAATAAGTCTGAAGACTTTTGATTTTTTTAAAATATTTTATACCACCATGAGATATACAATTACAATGATGCCCATGTTTGGTTTTCGGTCATACAGTGCTCCAGCACCCGTCCCTCCATCAGTGCCATTTCCCACCACCAATGTACCCAATTCCCTCCCCCTCACCTAGTCTGCCTCTATGGCAGGCTCCTTCTCTCTCTCTCTCTCTTTCTCTCTCTCTTTTCCATCTCTTACACATTGTGGCTTGCAATACATACATTTAGAGGTTATCATGTGTATCCCTTTACCTATACACAATGCTCAGTTATCGGCTGATATCAGTTCCAATGATTATTAGCACATTGTTCTGTTCTCTGTCTTACCTAACCTCTGACTCCACACACTTGTGGTTGATTCCACCTATTGAAAATACCCCCTAATCCATGTTTTTCCTGGCCTTGGATATTAGTATCATAATATAAACATATATATGTATATGTATATATTTGGAATATTACATTTAATTCCATATGAAATATATTTTATATCCTATAAAATATTTTATATGGAATATAAAATATAGGGACAGGAGCGATAGCCTAGTGGGTAGGGCATTTGCCTTGCATGCAGCCGGCCCATGCCAGCCTGGGTTCTATCCCGGCATCCCATATGGTCCCCCGAGCACCGCCAGGAGTAATTCCTGAGTGCAGAGCCAGGAGAAACCCCTAAGCACTGCCGGGTGTAACCCAAAATGAATATATATGTATGTATATGTATATATATATACACATACATATATATACATATATATATATATATATATATATATTCTATCCCACAAATAAATGCAGCCAATCTATATCTGCCTTTTTCCTTCTGGCTAATTTCACTCAGCATGATACTCTCCATGTCCATCCATTTATAGGCTAATTATATAACTTTTTTTTTCTTAACAGCTGTATAGTTTTCCAGTGTGTAGATATACCAAAGTTTCTTTATTCAGTCATCTGTTCTGGGACACTCTGGTTGTTTCCAGATTCTAGATATTGTGAATAGTGCAGATGGTGTTTCTACTGTGTGTTTTTGGCCTCCCAGGGTATTTTCCCAGGAGTGGTATGGCTAGGTCAAATGGAAGCTCAATATCTAGTTTTCGACAAGAGGAGAGAGAGATGCAGAGACAGAGAGAGACAGAGAGAGAGAAGAGAGAGGAAAGAGGGCTACCTGCTGTTGAGGCAGCCTGGGGGTGAGTGGGAGGGGGTGGGGTACATTGGTGGTGGAAATGGGGCACTGGTGGAGGGATGGGTGCTGGAATACTGTATTACCAAGAACCAATTGTGAAGACCTTTGTAATTGTATGTCTCACGGTGGTATAATAAAAAATTTAAAAAAAATATCTAGTTTTCAAGTAATGTCCATTTTGTTTACTAAAAGGGCTATACCAGTTAATATTCCACCAACAATGAATGAGAGTCCCTTTCTCCCCACATCCACACCAGCACTGGTTGTTCTTGCTGCTTTGGATGTGTGCTAGTCTCTGTGGTGTGAGATACCTCATTGTGTTTTGATTTACATCTCCCTGATGATTAATGATGATGAACTTTTATTCATATGTCTTTTGGCCATTCAAATTTCTTCTTTTTGGAAGTTTCTGTTCATTCCTTCTCCCCATTTTTGATGGGGTTGACTGTTTTCTTCTTGTGATGTTCTACCAATGTCTGATATATACTGGATATTAACCCCGTGTTAGATGGGTACTGGGTGAATAATCTTTCCCACTCTGTTGACTGTCTTTGTATCTTGTTCACTGTTTCTTTTGAGGTGCAGATTTTTTTTGTTTCATGCAGTCCCATATGTTTGTCTTTCACTGATATTTTGTCTGATATTGAGATCTTTAATATCTCTAATATCAGACTGTTTGTCTATATTGAGATCTTTAATCCAAATCCTCACTATCACTATCACTATCTTCCTTTTCATCATCAATTTGTTTTATCAGGCACCAATAACATCTCCATATGTCCTGTCTCATGCTAGTAGATCCCAAGGCCATCTCTTGCTCCAGGAACATATAGAGCCTCAAACCATTATATTAGGTCATGGGAATGACCTAACATAATTGTTACTGGCATTTGGCATATCAAATACGACACGCACAGCTTGCCAGACTTGCCGCTTTGGTGGCATACTCTTGTAGTCACCTCTAAATACAGCATTTATTGATGAACTGAGCTGTGATAGGCTTGTCTGCTGGGTGGAGTTCTGACGAGAGGGAGGTCCGGATATGGAAAATGGAGGCCCTCATGGAGGTGGGGGGCGGTCGTCTGGCTTGTTGCGAGGCTCTGCTGGGGTGGCAGGCCATGGCTAGAACCTTCCAATTTTTTGTTACTGGTGTTTCATCTTTGAAGATGCCTTTAGCTTCAATGGCATAGAGGATTTTTCCTGTTTTCTTCAATGTACTTTATGGATTCAGGTCTGATATTGAGATCTTTAATCCATTTTGATCTGACTTTTGGGCATGGTGTTTGAGAGAGGTCCAAATTCATTTTTTACACGTAGCTGCCCAATTTTCCCATAGCAGTAGTAATTAAAACAGCATGGTGTTCTAGTAAAAGCAGACCTGTAGACCTATGGAATAGTGTTGAGTATCTTGACACCCATCCTCAAATACATGATCATTTAAACTTTGACAAGGAGCAAAAAGTACGAAATGGAGCAAGGAAACCCTCTTCAACATGAAGACTCTTGATTTTAAAAATAATGAGAGAGAGAGAGTGAGTGAGAGAGAGAAGAGAAACTCTGCCTACTATAAAGGCAGGCTGGGGGAGGGAATCTGAGGACATTGGTGGCAGAAAATGGGCACTGTTGGAGGGATGGATGCTGAACACTTACTACTGAAACCCAATCATGAATATCTTTGTAGTTGTATAACATACTGTGATATAATAAAATAACATTTTAAAATAAATTTTAAAATGTGAAAAAAAAATGGTTCTTCTCTTCTGAATACTTCACCTTCATAAGTTGTTTCTCAGTCTTTATCCAAATATGATGATCTATTTAGCATAGTATTCCATTAGTGGGGGAGACTGGTTATAGAAAAAAAATTTAGTAATAAGTAATATTTTAAGGGAAGCTATTGCTTAATTCCCAAGAATCATAAATGTATTAAAATTTTCAACAGTGCTGCCTATTAATACAGTACTATTTTATAGAATATATTGGTCTTAGCTTAGTTTCCTTTTTATAATGACAAATAATGTAAAATAACATACCATATCATTATATAGGGAGGCAAAAATTATAGGCTTATTACGGTTACTGGAAAGATATAAATATATCAACAGCCATATTTTAGGAATAGCAGTAAAAATAAAAACTGTACGACATCAGAACACAAAAAAATCCAAGTGACTTGACTAAGCACATTAAGGCTTTATAACAATCATTAGCCATTCGTTTATTATATTCACTTCTCAATTTATTTCCACACTAGGTTAAAAATGTTTTGAGTTCGTGCACATGCTACTACTAAACTCTAGAGATATTTCAAACAGGGACAGTTAGATAGATTTAATCCCTGGCACCATATGCATTCCAGAAATCATGTAGTATATCCCAGTGTTCCCCATCACCACAGGGTCCAGTAACATCACATTATTTAGTGCTGAAACAATTGGCATAGAATAGCAACAAATGACCCCAGATCTTCTGAGCTCTGTTGGAAAGCTCCCCACCCCCAAAAAAAATACTTCCAACCAGATCACTCTCTTTAAGATCACTTGTATCACTTGTTTTCCCATTGTTCATCAATTTTCTCAAGCGGGCACCAGTAACATCTCCATACGACCTGTTGAGTGATAGATCATAATTTAGTGGAGATCCCAATGATTTGTAACCAAATAATAATGTCACACAATTACTGTCACTTAATTGTGAGATGGGTAGCTATGTCTTGGGGATTCTAGAATTGGCTGACAGGAACTGGTGAGAGAGCTTGAGTAGACAGAGTATGGAAGAGGTCCGTGACCTTTCTTACTACGTAAGTTTGGATAAGAAGAAAGCTATATCAGGCAGAATATACAATTAATATGAACTGTTTGGAAAACGGCAGTAAGACTTATAAATTTGAGGAATTATTATAAACCAGAGGGATAGAAACAACAAAATAGATAAACTTAGGGCTAGTTTTTAAAGATCTTGGAGTCAGAATGAGAAGGTTCTTGGAGAGAGGAGGAGAATGAGAGGAGGAAATAGAGTAAAAGAAAGAGAGATAATTTGCTTTAAAGCAACATTGGGAGCTGGAGTGATTATACAGCACACAAGGCAAGTAGGGCACTTGCGTTGCATGCTGCCAACTCGAGTTCAATCTCAGCACCAAATATAGTTCTCTGAACACCAGGAGTGATCCCTAAGTACAGAGCCAGAAGAAGTGCTAATAACAGCTGGGTGTGACCCCATAAATAAAAAAACAACACTGGTTGAAGTGCTGGAAGTTGAATTGAAGCTGAAAAAATGGAGAAAGTGAAAATGACCAAACCAAGTAATATAAAAGGAGAAATATTAGGTATTTAGGGAACCTAATCTTATTCATGAACTAGACAATTTTTCAAACTTCTCTTCAACTGCTTGACTGGTCTTCATGAGCCAGATAATATTCGAAGGCTTAAAATTATTTGATCAAAAGTTTACAATCAGTAAAAGCTATTTGATTCAAGATAATCAAAACGTTGAAAGAGAAAAACCTTTGGGGAAATAAAATATTGAGGGATGTGGTAGATATTATATTGGGAAAGGTGCTTGCCATGCATGTGGTCACTGGGGTTTGAATCCCCAGTATGGAGAACCATCAGGAGTGAATCCTGAGCACATAACTAGAAATAAGCCCAGGGTGACCCCCAAACAAAACAAAACAAAATTTAAAAAAATTACATTAAATTAAATTGTTTTTTATAGTTCATCTTTAAATATATGAGGTAAGTGGGACTGCAGAAATAGAGAGTGGATGAGTCACTTGTGCCTTGAATGTAGGTGGCCCACCCAGGTTCAATTCTTACCACACCATATGGGCCTCAAGAGTAATCTCTGAGTGCAGAACTGGGAACACCCCTGAACACCACCAAAAAAGCAGAACAAAAAGTGTGTATGTTCTATAAGTGATAAGCTGGCAGATAAAGACAAAATACAGAGAAAAAATAAATGTGCAAAATGACATGCTGTTGGTTTGGTAGACTTTAGCTATTTTAAAACTTTATTTTAATTTTTCATTTTGAACATGTCTCTTGTATAAATCCATACGTAGAAATATTTATAATTTTTATTTTCCTACATATAAAAAGTAAATTTAGAAAAATAAATAGAATTCTAAAGTTACCTTCCTCTGGGGTTTTTTAATGGAAAATTAGCCCATGGATAACACTGACCCAGAAAAAATATTATTTTTAAATATTAGAGATAGTGGGTTTCTGATTCAGGAGTGTCAAGAAATTAGCTAGACTAATATTATTTTGAGAAGGAATTTAAAATTGTTATATAGGAACATTAGTTGATCAGACATAGCTGAACACAGGGAACAGGGCTGTCCTTTGTATTTCAAGTATATGGCAACAAAATAAGTCAGGAATTATATAGGAAAGATGCAGGAGATATGCAGAAGGAGGCAAGATATTATGGGACACCAAAGAGGGAAACATTAAAAAAAAATTAACTTAGTTGCTTATTGCTTTCTTTATATTGAAATATAAATCTAGATGACTACTGTAGCTACATAAATACGTAGTCATTTATTTATATTTTAAAAATATAAGCCTCTGGTTCTATATGCTTTCCTTCTAAATTTATGGTACTTTCTATATTTTTTCAGCATCATTTCACTTTATATTTAAATCCCTAAGCAAGACATGTATGTTTCTTATAGTAATAGTAGTAAGAGCAAGAAAGAAAATTGAGTGTCCATGGACAAAATACTTTTCTGTGTCTGAAATATCCAAATGCTTAAAATATGTAATTTCTGGATTCTATTTGCTTATTTTGTTCTTCAATTTTCACAAATAGTGAAATGATTATTTCTCTTTATTTATGCCTTATTTTATTTATAATAAGACCCTTCAATTCCATCTAAGCCGACATAGCCAGATTTCATCTTTTTGATATCTGAGATACCTATAATTTAGTGGTGATGATAATGTAATATATACAGATACAAATTAGATTCTAGATCTAATCTGAAACCTATAAATTATCATCAAGCAATAGTATATCTATAATAGCCTAAATATACCTTTTCCTTCTAGCTTTAGTCAAAATTTAGTCTAAATATAAAATATATCATTTTAAATATATCATTTCCTGGATTTATTTTTTATAAAAAAGAGTTTTGTCATTTAAAAACTATCCTGGAGAGCTGGATTGATAGTATAATGGCTAGTACATTTGCCTTGCACATGGCCCACTGGGTTTGATCCCCAGCATCCCATATTCCCCAACTCTTCCAGGAGTGGTCCATAAGTGCAGAGCAACAAGTACTCCCTTAGCACCTCCAGGTGCCTCCCAATAAAACAAAAAAATATAAAAAGTCAAATAATGGATATTGTTTGTATTGTAAACATTTTATAATTTTAGTGTATTTCTCCAATAACTATAGTGTTCCCCTAGATCTAGGGAGGAAAGTTTAGGGTAGTGTCAAACCAGTGTTAGTTTAGTTTCAAAACACATTTCTTTTCTAAGTGACTAAAGCTGCATAGCATCTGGATTTCATAAGGGCTTGCTTTAGAAATGGCACCTGTTTTTAGTATCTACCGCTTTCCTTGCCTCGGGGTACAGCTTTCTACCCAGGCTCTTACTGAAATCTGTCTTCTAAAATAGAACAAAGATGGAAAATAGACATCACAAATGACTGTTTTGCTGCTATCAATAGCTAGAAATAAAGTGAACATCACTCAGATATGACCCCATATCTGATATGGGGTCATCAGATAAAAATTCCCATTTTTCTCAATTCACATAGTTTTAGGAACTTTTCTCGGCACTTCATATATGTCTCTCTCACACACTCAGAATAAAGACATGGATAACTGACAGGTGAATGGATTCACTGGTGGATGGTTGAATTGATAGCTGGATCAATGATGGAAAAATGGACGATTGATTAAAGCAACTGGCTAGTGAAAAGCAGAAACACAGAAACTACTAAAGTTATTAAATTCGTGGCATATTTACAACTATTCCAAAAGACTTAAAACCTCCCTCTAATGCATGCGACACAACAAAAATCTGGCCAATGACTTCTTATCCAGCATTAAGTCTTAACATTTCTTTCAAATATGTAAATACAATGCAAGCAGTTCCAGCATGTAATTGTAGAAGAGACATGGGAGCCAGGAATCAACCAGAGTGTATGAAGAACAGTCTTCTTCAATCAGTCCTAACAGATTTGTATTTATTGCTTGTTATAAAAACTTTATTGCCCTTTTTATAACTCCTGCTGTCCAGTGTTTGATTTAACTAGAAAACATGCTAGTAATTTACTCTTGGTACATCTATATTTTTTAGAATCTAGAAGTTATGGTCATGGCTTTGCCATTCTCTTTTCCTCAGATGAATCAGTATCTCAGAATGAAAAGTGCAGATCAGCGACATGATACAGAGGACCTGGGTCAGGAAAGAAAGAGTCATGCTATGTTAACTTTAGACAGCTTACTACTGGGATACTTATCAAAGATTTTACTAAGTATATTAAAATGTTCTATAAACATTATTACCATAAATAAAAAAACTATATGGAACAAGACACTTATTTAAGAAAAACTTTTGAGAGAAGTCGCATAATAACTTTCTGCAATATGGGAGGATTATGAATTAGTGAGATTCACATAAATACCCATACAACCAAACATGCTCTATTCTTCCTTGTGAATCCACTACTCATTTTTCCCTAAGGCCTGAATCCTCAAGATTTCTCCTTGATTTAATAATAATACTAAAGCATATATTTTATTAGATGCTACTGTAAGTTATATCCCCAAATGGTGGTTCAATTTAGCATGACTCTAGAGAAACATTAATTATTTATAATTATAGGATTTTATTAAATCTATAATAAGCACTTAGAGTATTTAAATATAAATAAAAATAAACAAAAAATTGCTATTCTACTATGAGTCTCTACCCCAATTGTATCTAAAGCAGAGAAAATTCTAACAAAATTGTCTTGTCCAAAAGAGAAAAAATGTCCATTAGTTCAAATGTGATTAAATTAGCTGTGTGCTTGGTGAGTATCCTGCTGCTTGGGAAAACCTTTGGGATCTTGGGAGGAGACTAATGGGAAACTATAAAGCTCTTGAAATAAACAGGAGTGTAAATCATTCATGGGTTTAGTCCATTCAAACCCCAAGAATGTATAGGCTTGGGAAAGGATTATCTAAACAATATTTCTTTTCCAGGCTGCTCTTGAGAGAAAACAGCTGGCTTGGATTAAAAAGAAATGTGTTTCAAAAAGGAATAAATAAAAATGTTTCAAGCACCTTACCAGACTCAGGTAAGAGGGAGGGAAAAGAAATGTATTTCACCACTTCCTTTATTATTTCCTTTATTTTTTACTTTCCTGGTGGGAATGGGAAAATCAGAATGTTTCTAGGACACTTTGGCTATTGAACTACAGGATTTTAGTCCAATAAAGTGACAGATTAATAAGACTCTAATAAATGATAGTCCGCTAATAAGACTCTAATAAATGATAGGTCTCTTTTCCAGTCATTCAGAAATCATGGTCTTTATAGGATGGCATACGGAGTGATTTGATAAGAATATGATCAAATGTTCATTCTTTTACCAACGCAAGTTTCGTCTGTTTGTTACTCATAGATTTAATCCGGCCCAGGTATGCTGAACCAGAGACTCTCAGACATGCGGCAGAGCTGCTACTTGCTCTCCCTGTGCCCAGCCACTCATGAGGCGCCTGGGAGGCATGGTGGGTTCTAGCCCTGGCCTGCCACCCCAACAGAGACTCACAACAGGCCAGACGACGCCCCCTGACTCCATGGGGGCTGCCATTTTCCACATCCGGACTTCCCTCTTGTCACAACTCCACCCAGAAGACCAGACTATCACTGCCTGGATCATCGACACCCACCCTGCAGCAGCTTTCTTTCAATCTGGTCCTGGTATGCTGAACCAGAGACTCTCAGACATGGGGCAGAGCTGCTACCTACTTGCTCTCCCTGTGCCCAGCTGCTCATGAGGCTGCTGGGAGGCATGGCGGGTTCTAGCCCTGGCCTGCCACCCCAGCAGAGCCTCACAACAAGCCAGACGACCCACCCTACTCCATGGGGGCTGCCATTTTCCACATCCGGACTTCCCTCTCATCACAACTCCACCCAGCAGACCAGACTATCACAGTCCGGCTCGGCGTGGCCACAAGCGGCCGCGCGGTTTATCAATAAATGCTTTAGAGGTGACTACAAGAGTATGCCACCCACACGGCAAGCCTGGCAAGCTGCTCTTGTCATATTTGATATGCCAAATACCAGTAACATTTATATTAGGTCATTCCCATGACCTAATATAATGGTTTGAAGCTCTTTATGTTCCTGGAGCAAGCGGATGCCTTTGGGTTCTACTAGCATGAGACAGGACATATGGAGATATTACTGGTGCCTGCTCTAGGAAATAGATGATTAATGGGAAGATAGTGATAGTGATAGTAGATTTAACTGAGGGAGGATTGCACCAAATAACAGACTTTTCTAAGGCCCAGTTTGTTATTTCATGTAGTGAATGGCTAAACTGCTAAACAGCAAATAAAGGGAGAGAAGTTTAAACTGTGCATAGGTTTAATACTCAGACCAGAGTGGTGGAGGTAAAAGGTGGTAAGGCAAAGAGCAACTGCTTAAACAGTGGAAACATGTATAACAACTGACAAGATTCAAATCCTCCACACTATCTAAAGGCTTGAGGCAGTATAGTTACAGCTCACTGTATGAGGAAGGTGAGGAGATTCTTTCAGATGGCTTTTCCAAAGCAGAAATAATTCCATATTCTTGCATTTCTAAAATTGAACATTTATAAATCCAGATCACCCCCCACCCACAGGCACTGCCATTTTCCAATTGGACTTCCCCGCGGAACTCCACCCGCGACCAGCCCAAAGCCGGATCCACGACACCCCGGGCAGCAGTTTTTTCCTCAATCCGCCCAGGTAGCTGGTCCAGAGACTCTCAGACATGGGGCAGAGCTGTTCCTTGCTCTCCCTGTGCCCAGCCATTCATGAGGCAGTCGGGAGGCATGGCGGGTCAGCCTGGCCCACCACCCGGCAGAGCCTCACAAAGCCAGACCACCACCCCCTCACTCCACAGGCACTGCCATTTTCCACATTTGGACTTCCCTCTCGCAGAACTCCACCCAGCAGACCAGCCCATACAGCCCCCGCCGCCGGTTCATCAATAAATGCTTTATTTAGAGGTGTTTAAAAAGAGTTTGCCTCCCGCTCGGCAAGCCTGTCAGCTTCTCATGTGCCAAATTCCAGAACATTATATAGGTCATTCCCATGACCTAAATATGGTTTGAGGCCTTTATGTTCCTTAGAGCCGAGCCCCTGGCTCTCTGGCATGGACAGACATATGGAGATATTACTGTGCCCGCTCTAGCAAATAGATGATCAATGGGAAGATCGTGATAGTGATCGATAAATTTTCAGACTGTACATGACTTTTTGACATTACATCTTTGCTTTTATTTATCTTTTTCTGTTGTTGTTGAATCCCAGAGATACACAGTTACAAACTTGTTCCTGATGGGATTACAGTCCTACAATGTTTCATCACCATTCACCAGTGTGCATTTCCCACTTCCAATATCCCCATCCTGCCCGCCCCCCCACACACACACTCACACACTCACAGTACGTCTTAAGTATTTAAAGTCACATTGTTAATGGAACTTCTCTCCTGTTTCCAGTTAGCACAAGTTACAGGAACTGATGTTGCTGGGAAAAGAAACCTTGTTAAATTCAGTGTAGCTGCAGCTGTAGCTCTTCACAAAACTATAAATGACCCCACTAAAGTTGGATGGTTTGAGTATTTTAAGAAGTTGAGATTTCTACTATGCCTGTAATAATTTTGGTCATTTTAACAGAGTTTCCAGTGAATGAATTTTAACAGGTTTCCGCCATTTGCAATCCCACAACAGCCAAGAACACATAGAAGTTTCATTGCTGCACACCTAACAAATATCTTTGCATTTTGAGACTTAAACCCTGGTTTTCCAATATGCTGATGTTTGTTGTACATATTAATGATAAAATCTTGTGATGTACTATACAATGGTATGCCAGTTTATTTCATAAACATTTGAAACTTCCTTCCAAAAAATCATGACGTGTGGATCCTTGCCTGAGACTTAAGGAAACTGAATGCTGGACAGAGGCAATTGTCCTCTCTGAATTAGATTGATGATAAAATCTTGTGATGTGCATACAATAGTATGCCACTTTATTTCATAAACACTTGAAGTTTCCTTCCAAAAAACATGACAGGTGGATCCTTGCCTGAGACTTAAGGAAACTGAATGCTGGACAGAGGTAATTGTCCTCTCTGAATTAGAAGCTATCATTTCCCTGTCTTCAGTCTTCTTTATCTCTAACAACCCACCAGCACTGACAAAAATCTATTTTATCTGACAAATTGCTTCTCAAAAACAAACACCAGAAAAGAGAAGAAAAAGAACAATGTATATTTCTCTCTGTGCTGAAAACAACTCCCAGGTGAACCTCATATCTTCCCAGGAAATGGAAACAGATACCAACTAAAAAATATACTCAAGCTTCCTGGAAATTTTGATCTATACTCACCAGTCAGTAATTAATAAGACTATGGTTCTTAACAAATGATGCGATCAAAATCACTCAATAGACTTTGGAGAATTTGTCTCAATCAGTCCCTAGTTCCAATGTTGTGACTTGCATGTCTAATAGTTATTATATTCCCACATTATTATTATATGTCCCACTATCTGTCTATGTAAAGTTCTGTATGCACGCAACTGTTGTAAGTTTTAATAGTATGTTCACCTTACCATTTACACTTAAATCAGTTGTTCTGTGATTGATAAAATCTACAACAAATCTATTCAACTGGGACAGAAATAAAGAACCTGCCATAGAGGCAGGCTAGGGGATGGGGGAGGGAATCGGGGACACTGGTGGTGGGAAATGGGCACTGGTGTAGGGATGGGGGCTGGAATACTGTATGACTGAAACCCAAATATGAACATCTTATAAACATCTTTGTAATTGTATATCTCACAGTGGTATAATAAAATATTAAAAAAATATCTGAAGCAAAATCTTTAAATCTGAGAAATATGTCATGGATAAATGTCCTCAAATTGTTCCATGTCATGGCACAGAATTTAATAGAATCCACAGTAAACCAAGCAAGACATTTCAGGTGGAGATGAATCAGCACCGAGGACAGCACCAAACAAATTAATAAGCCTTGAATTCCACAGGTGATTTGGAATTTTCATTCATTCCAAGCTAATTACTAAGGCACTGGCCCTGAGATACCTCAATGTTTGTAATAGAGCAGGTTGAAGTGTAGAGCACCAAGTCCTCTAAATCTTCGACCTTTAGATATCCAATCAGAATATAGAACGGTTTGGCTGGCATTGGGATTTGGCTACAGATAAAATGAGCCGCCCCATCAGCCCACCCACTCACATCCCCTTACTTTCCTCTCTTTTGGAACAAGCATTCCCTGGCTGACCCAACCTCTCTCCCCATGAGACTTCCACATCAGGTTGGACTGCATACACCTGTTCAGGGATTAGTACTGACAGGTATTTCAGAGTCAGACAGGGGCAGAACCCAGGCAGGGCTTGGACTCCCAGGAGGGAATAAAGTCCTGGACCTGGCACTCTTACCTACACCCAGGAGAGGACAACATGCTGGATTCGGGACTCTCACCCACCCCCAGGACAGAGTAAGATCCTGGACCCAAGACGCTCCCCTATGCACGTGGCCATGGTCAGAGAGTAGGAAACCTGGAACTATACAACAAGAACTATTGGAGTACTGCTGAGAGGCCCAACAACTAAACGGAGCATAGGGATCTGGCCCATTTGGTGCAGAGTGGTGGTGGCCATCTCCAGGGAAGCTACAAGGTATAGAGAGCAGTGCAAGGACAGGACTAGGCCATCGTTCACGGGAGACAAGTAGACTGTGTGGGATGGGACAGCATTAGGGATAAGACATGGACCTCATTAAATATAAGTGGCCTGGACATCTACAGAGGGACCTGGAACCATTTACCTTTTCTGTACATTAAACTGACTTTTAATGTACAGAAAAGTCGGGCCGGACCGATAGCCCAGCGGGTAGGGCATTTGCCTTGCACGTGGCCAGCCCATGCCAACCCGGGTTCAATCCCGGCATCCCATATGGTCCCCGAGCATGGCCAGGAGTAATTCCTGAGTGCAGAGCCAGGAGTAACCCCTGAGCATTGCTGGGTGTGACCCATAAAGCAAAAAAAAAAAAGTACAGAAAAGGTAAATTCTGAGCTTTGCATGCAAATTATTGGTACAATTCTTAAAAACCCATCAGCACAGGAAAATCTACTTTCGTGTTAACAATCTCAGCAATGAAAAATCAGAAAGGGGAAATAATTTTTAAATTAAACTCAAGGTAAAACTACCAAGATAGTTGTGGCACTGATATAGTTCTTCAAGGGTTGGGTGGTTATGCATCAGAAATGTTTGCATCACATGAAGCTTTTATTTTCATAGGTTCTACCTCACATTTTGTAATTCAGAATTTTGGGGAATACATCTTTAGACAAATACACAATTTATAAATTTATAGATATTAATTATGCACCTCTGGTTAAGAAGCATTTAATTCTGTAGCCTGAACCTTTCTCCTAGAGTTTCTGAATCAGACAATCATAATTAAGTTCTCAGGTAACTTTGCTGTTGGTGTTAAAAGACACTCTAAAGTCCACTGTCTTATATAGAATAACTGCATTTATTTGAGGGCTATTATATATATCATATATATAATGATGTCAATATCCAAGGCCAGGCAAAACATGAATTAGGAAGTGAAAGTCTGATGGATACTGCCTGTTAACAGATACATGGGGTATTCTGGCAGACTGTCTCCCAATAGAGTTAGTATGCAGACTTCCCTAGTGAGACTGTTAATCAAAGGGCAGTTACACAGACAAGGCTATCCTAGGTCATTTCTCTGCACATTTCCTTGTTGGCTATAACTAGCCCAAGATGGAGTCTAATGTATGATGCTTAAAGTTAGGCAGAAAATAGGTTTTTCTTGTTCTTCTGTCTGACATGTCCTTGCCATCATGGGCTAGTCAAAGGCTGCATTAGCAGCTGTAATGCGTTCTTTTGTGCATCTCATCTTACCTAGATAGCACCCCCTGCAGGTTTTTGGTTCCTGGTTGTCTTCTTCCTATTATTCCTAAGTCCTATGCAATGAATGCAAACTGTCTTTGTAATGTAAACCATGCAAACTTTAAGCAGGATGGCCCTCTGGGACAAGGGGATAGGAGAGTTGGGGTCCTTGTGGAGGTGGTGAGTCAGTTCAGGTCAGTCAGCTAGGTCAGTGAGTTCAAGTCAGTCAGCTGCCAAGATGAGAGCTACTGCCCCTCTGGCTGGTGATCATTAAAAATATTAATGGATATACATCGTGTTTCTGGAGTCTCATCTCTGCGCCTCCGACCCGACAGGACATTCCTGCTTCAAGAAAGTCTTGTCAATAGGTAGAATCCACTGCCAGTGTGTGCGAGTCGGAGGTTAGGAAAGACAGAGAAGGGAACAGTGTACTAATAATCGTTGAAAATGATAATACTAGCCTAGACCTGAGCATTGAATATAGGCAAAGGGATACACATGATAACCTGTAAATGTGCATACTACAAGCCATAATGTATGAGAAGAAGGAGAAACAGAGAGAGAGGGGAGAGAGAGAGAGAGAGAGAGAGAGAGAGAGAGAAAAGAGATAAGGTGCCTGCTGTAGAGGCAGGCTGGGTGAGGGGGAAGGGAATTGGTCACATTGGTGGTGGGAAATGGACACTGGTGGAGGGATGGGTGCTGGGACACTGTATGACTGAAAATCAAACATGAACATCTTTGTTATTGTATATTTCACGGTTGTATAATAAAATATTTTTTTAAAAGTCCACCCTCTTAAATTATAATGATAAATTCACTTGTATCACTTGTCTTGTATCACTTGTCTTCCCATTGTTCATTGACTTGCTTGAGTGGACGTCAGTAACGTCTCTATTCGTTAGGAATGAGGTCCATTATTGTTACTGTTTTTGGCATATCAAATACACCAGGGGTTGCTTGCCAGGCTCTTCTGTGGCTCTGGGTTCATCCCGGGGCAAGGGCAGTCTTGTTCTATGTTAGACCATCAATCATCCAGGGCCCATGGGGCAGAGCCCTGGGTATAGACAAGCCTGTCTCCTGTCTGCCACCTGCCAAAAAAAGCCGGGCAATGCAGCCACACCTGCAACACCTTGAGTGGCAGGTGTAATATGTTGTAATAAGCAATATAATTAGTACCTGCTAAGGGAGCAGGCTTGGGGATGGGGGTGGGTGAGAAATAAGAATCTGTGGTAGTGGTAAGGGTAACTGGTGGTGGGACTGGTGTTGGAATATTCAATACTTGAAACAAGTGTACTTTGAACAGCTTTATAAATCAGTGTTTAAATAAAGTTTAAAAATAAAATCAAATTAAAAAAAAAAGAAGAAAAGCAGGCTAAATTTTAAAATCACCACCTGGTAAGGAAAGACATTTGTAAAAGCTTCTATTTGTCAAAGAAGCAAATCAGAGGCAAACTAATAACATAATACAACACCATGTATCACAGAACTGAAGGTAAATGAGTCTTTGAAAAGAAGTGACACCACTTCTTCAAGTAACCAGCAGCCTGAGTGTCCTCAACTCTATATCCTGCTCTGAGCCTTTCACCTAGAACAAGTCCACAGCATGACCTTCTGGGACAAGAGTACTAACTCAGCTCTCATCTATAATGAAGGCCAGGCACTGAATTATTCTCTGGAACAGATGCTAAGAGACACTAGAAGTGGGAAGAGATCAAGATATATTTTCTACCTTGAGAGAAGGAATGGGTTTACACCAACAGAATACAAAACGCTTACTTACATCTGACAATAATTACAAAGAAGCAATGACTTATAAAATGGCTTTTAATATATATATTCCAGGATGATCAAACAGGCTGGTTTAGGTAATTAGCCCTAAAAAAGTTATTTTACAGTCATATAAAAGTGCTTTTCCTAGTTAAAAAAAAGTTTACGTAACAAAAACATATCCACCAATGAGCTTATATTTTTCTTCCATTTGCAAAAACCAGAAGGTTTGCAAAATACTTAAAAAATACATACAAATGCATCTTAGCACATTGCTGTCCATCAGCTGATCAGTTTTGACAACACACTGCACAGAGGTAACCCATCACTGCTTTCTGATATTAAGTTAGCTCTAAGCTTATTGGTTATTCCAACAACTGGAGGCAACCTAGAACCCAGACCCTGGAAAGCATCATTAGTAATAATAAATTCACTGTATCACTGTCTTCCCACTCATCATCGATTTGCTTGAGTTGGCACCAGTAACATCTCCATATGTCCTGTCTCATGCTAGTAGAGCCCAAGGCATCTGCTTGCTCCAGGAACATAAAGAGCCTCAAACCATTCCATCAGGTCATGGGAATGAGGTCTATAATTGTTACTGGTATTTGGTATATCAAATACGACACGGAAGGCTTGCCAGGCTCTGCCATGTGGGTGGCATACTCTTGTAGTCACCTCTAAATCCACCATTTATTGATGAACCGCGCAGCCACAAGCAGCCGAGCAATTGTCTGGGAGAAATAATGCTAAAATTCCAAATTGAATAATCTGCCTTTTTACTCAGGACACTTTTGTTTGGGGTCTGAAGGTTAAAAAAAAATCACACGTGTGTATAACTCTGTCATGTACCCAGAAGAATGTTTGTGTTTTCAGAGAGCTCACATCTCTTGTCATTTGAACACTCAACACGATGACCCTGTTTCTAGGAACAGACATATTCTGGCAGCAGGAATCCTGGTCTTTAATTAGCTTTTGCATAGAGCAATTTTTTCTTTATTGATTTAAGAAAAACATACATATATGGATACAACATCCCCAATTCTTCACTGCATTTTTATTTACTTTTTAAGTTATCTTGGCTAATTGTTTCATTTGATATTACTCCATTGTACTGGGTTGAATTTTTTCCCTTCCTTTTTGGTGTTCCTTTGTAACTATGTGGAGCCTCTTTGTATATGAATCTTATGGCTGTACAGAGGGGTATAACTGTCAGCCTCTAATGCTGACTGGGGAGCCCTGCCCTTTGTCTCTCTCACCTTAGTAGAGTGCTATGTATAGTCACCTCCTATGGACACTAGCCCTACATCCATGCTGCTGCTGCTACTGTCACTACTGCTGTTCTTGTTGTTGTTTTCTAAGTCACACTCAGTGGGCCTCAGGATTTACCCCTGAGTTTGTGCTCAAGGATCACTCTTGACAACATTCCAGGACAATATAAGAATCCAGGACCAAAGAGATAGGTAGGGTGTTTGCCTTGCACACAGTCAACTCGGATTTCACCTCCGGTATCCCATATGGCTTCTTGAGCACACTTGTCTTCTTGTTGTTCCTTTGTTTGCTCGAGTGGGCACCAGTAGCATCTCCATATGTCTTGTCACATGCTAGTGTAGTCCAAGGGCATCTGCTCGCTCCAGGAACATAAAGAGATTCAAACTATTCCATCAAGTCATGGGAATGAGGGCTATAATTGTTACTGGTATTTGGCATATCAAATACAACACGGGTAGCTTGCCAGGCTTTGCCATGTGGTAGGACACTCTTGTAGTCACATATAATCTAAAGTGTTTAATGATGAACTACACAGTTGCTTTGCAGCCTGATAGCTGGGCTGTGATTGACTCTTCTGCTGGGTGGAGCTCTGATTAGAGGGAGTCCGGATGTGGAAAATGGCGGCCCTCATGGTGTGGGGGTTCCTCTGGCTTCTTGCAAGGCTCTGCTGAGGTGGCGGGCCAGTGTTAGAACCCACCATTCCTCCCAGGTGCCTCATGAAAAGCCATGAGTAATTCCTGAGTGCAAAGCCAGGGGTAACCCCTGAGCATTCCTGGGTGTGATCCCAAAAGCCATAAAAAAAAAAATACAGTTCTTAATAAACCTGCAGGTAGATGCAATTTCTCTGAGACTAAAGCAGTAACAGTATACCTGGCTCATAAGGGAAGAAATCTTAGATACCATAACAGGGTCTCACAGCTCATTTGTGAATGCATACAGAGTCTGAGACTTCAGTTTCCATTTTGGTAACATTTTACAACCTTGCTCATAACAGTACTGGCAGACTCTGTATTTCAACATACCCTCCATATTAACACACCATTAGGGCAAGTCTCTAATGAGAACAATGACTCTGTTTAGAAATAACTAACTGGGAAGAGAACTTATTTGGCAGAACAGCAGCAGCATTTGTAAGTCTCACTTATCATCAAGCAAGCAAGCAACAAGTCATACCCATGCCATCAGTTATACCCAAGGGATTTGCAAAGCACAGTCAGATCATAAGTGACCATACTGATCTTTAATCCCCTCCTACCAGCTCAAGACCTTCCAAATGCTGTTACCTGCTAGTTACCGGAGTGCTTCATCCCTTCAAGAACCATTGGTCATGTGCTACAACTCCTGAAGGAAGTCCTCTGTCATTATGAATTCCACACAGAATGCCTTGTACCCCAAGATCCACCATGTACCCATGACTCTCAGTTTTATAATACTCTAAAACTCTGATCTTTTCCTTGGAAAGACCTATAACTCCAGCCTTAGGAAGACTACACAGTCTCTGCTTCCAACTTAATGCAAAGCCTTCCATGACTGTGGCCCGGGCCTCCTTCAGTCCTCGCTCCTGAAGTGACCACCTGTAACTTTGCCTTGCAGAGATTTTCTTTGCTGATGGATTCCAGCATACAATAAAGTCCCAACAATGCACACTTTCAGTGTGGAACCAACTGGGAGAGGATGTGGTAGTCCCAGGAAACATTTGACCTTCGCCACCCCTTCTGTCCTCTAGTTTCCTAGGCTTTGCTCACCTGCAGTTACAGCTGAGACTAACATATGTGGGGAAACTGCAGGAAGTTGGCAGCAATCTTCGAACAGAACACCACACATATCCCGCTGGACTCAGCATGACTCTGGGCCACCTGCCAAATGTATTCACGTAGTCCATATACCTGCCTGTTCTGCTCTTGCCTAAGTGCAGAACCAGGGGTGGGGAAAAAATGTGCCAGTGGACTCTTACATCTTAAGTCTTTCATTAGGTAAAGCAACTACAAAACCTGGGGATGCTTGTCCCATTGACACATTACAAAAGCCATTTTTGGGTTTCTCATCCCCTAAACCTGGGTTCATAGACCACCACACCACAGTGACTCTTAGACTATAGTCATTTGTGAGGTGATAATGATACTGTCTATAAGGATAGAAAGCCCAGGACACAAGCTAACAGGCCAGTACTCTGCAACTTTCCATTTAAATGCAAGCCTGTTATTTAATGACTGGAAAGGATAGTAATTTAACCTAATCCATAATATTTAATACAGAGCACCAAATATAATGAAGAGATAGGAATTTACTGCAGGTGAAAGACAAAGACAAACCTGGGATATTTTTCTAATGTAAAAGAAATAAATGAAAAAAGTGAAAAAATGAATAAAAAAGAAAAGAAGTGAACTGTATATAATTTCAGAGAAGCAATCTTAATGATGCTTATGAAATTAGGAGAGAAAAGGTAGAACTAAATTGAGAACTATAACAATAATATGAATAATTGTATGCTTTATATTTCCAAAAATATATCCTGAAGCTAAAGAATTTAGCACTGGGCTGGAGTGATAGCACAGCAGGTAGAGTATTTGCCTTGCATTTGGCCAACCAGGTTTGATCCCTCCCACCATATGGACTCCAGGTTACCATACTGTGGGAGGGAGTAATTCCTGTGCACGGGAGTAATTCCTGATCACAGAGCCACAAGTAACCCCTGATCATTGCCAGGTGGGGCCCCCAAACAAAAAAAATGCAGCAGCTAAACTGAAAAATTCAACAGATGTTGGATTAAACAGAGATAGGTTCAGAGTCACAGGGACTAAGTTGCAAACCAAATTAGTGAACTATAGATAGGGTAGTGAAAACCATCAAAGATGACCAGGAAACAGAATATTTAATGCCAAAGATAACATTTAATGCCCGTCTCATTGAGTTCCACCCTGTAGCAGTTTTTTTTCAATCTGGCCCAGGTATGCTGATCCAGAAACTTACAGACATGGGGCAGAACTGCTACTTGCTCTCCCTGTGCCCAGCCGCTCACGAGGCACCCGGGAGGGATGACTGGTTCTAGCCCTGGCCCACCACCCCAGCAGAGCCGCACAACAAGCCAAATGACCCCCCCACTCCATCGGGCCTCCATTTTCCACATCCAGACTTCCCTCTCGTCAGAACTACACCCAGCGACAGTCTATCACAGCCAGTCTCGCGCAGTCGCTTGCCGCCACGTGGTTCATCTATAAATGCTATATTTAGAGGTTACTACAAGGGTATGCCACCTGCATGGCAAGACTGGCAAGCTGCCTGTGTTTTATTTGATATGCCAAATACCAGTAACAATTATATTAGTTCATTCCTATGACCTAATATAATGGTTTGAAGCTTTTATGTTCCTGGAGAGAGCAGATGCCCTTGGGCTCTACTAGCATGAGACAGGACATATGGAGATATTACTGGTGCCTGCTCTGGCAAATAGATGATCAACGGGAGGATAGTGATAGTGATAGAAAGATAACATCAAGAGGAATAATATCCGTGGTAGTGAAATGACCCAAAAAACTTGAGCTTTATCCTTTCCTGCCCTTGTTGGGATTCAGCAGGGTCCCCAACAGATACTGGGGTTCAACAGGTCTCCTGACACATTTGGAACAAATGACTGTTCCCCCCTCAGTCCTGACCAATGGACAAAGGAACAGAACCACAGTCTCCTTGATAGTCCGAGGCTCTACCACTTTAAGTCAACTCTGCTCTTTAACTCCTCCCAAAAGGCTGGGGACTGGGAGATGCAAGAGGTGATGGACTTTGACCCTAAAACAATGAGAGGGTTTAAAAGCCTCTTCTTCCTGGAGCAATCTATCAGGGGACCTTCCCCCCAGAGATAGAATCCTGCCCTGGGGTTACAGACCTGCCCAAGACAGAGGCAGAATTCCTGCTAAGGGCGTATTGTTTTCTTCTTTCCTTTGTTGTATACCATTTACTTCTTGATAATATTTCTAGACATTTTGAATAAACACAGTAAGAGTTAGACATTTATCTACACCTGGAATTAAGCTTAAGGGTGGCTTTTCCTAGGTACATTTTGTTATATATTCCAGACTAGAGTACTCTGGTCAAGATAGTGTTATTGTAACCCCAACCAGGTTCAAAATCAGTTGCTTATCTTTGGGTCAGGACAGAGTTTGTTCCATGACTGTGCTTTTAGCTTCTTATACTGTTTGACACCTAGTCTATCCCATGTCAAGGGCAGGACAGCTTACTCACAGCTTGCCCTAGGTCCATCCAAGTACCATGACAGGAAGAATCTTCTTTGGAGGTAGAAGGAATGGAATACATTTAAGGGCAGTTGAGGTTTTATGTTAAGAAAAATGATGGATGCCCAGGAGTAAATACTTTGGAATTATTAACTCCTATAGCCCAAATGCATAGCCTGAACTGTCTTCTTGTGCCCATACAAAAGGCCTTTGTCTAACATAAGAATATGTAAAGGGCGTACAGTAAAGAGAAAACAACATTTTACTTACAATACAAAACCCAGGGCTGGCAAGTAGGAGACAGAAAGGACCCCAACAGCCCTGATTCTATCCTTGGCACTACTACTGAGAACCACTGAGAAGTTCCCCTTTCACACTGAGCCAGGAGCAGCCCTGATCACTGCCAGTTGTGGCCCAAAACCGTCTCCCGCAAAGAAAATCAGAAACAACATCCATATTATATAGGCTCCAAAAGCGTTTAAGTGATGGGTGTAATATTTATTAGAAGAAATATTAGCAAAGAACTTCTCTAAAGTCAGGGAGCAAGTAGATATCCAGAGCAAGAAGGTTAAGAAATTTCAAAACAAACGTGTATACAAAATGATTAAATTGACAAAAATAAAATTCAGAGAAGCTATAAAACAATAAAAAAGTCATATGTAAGGAAAACCCCTAAAACCGTTAGCAGATTTCACAGCAGGAACTCTACAGATGCATATGCATTGGTATGAAATATTTAAAGTCCTGAGTGGAAGGGAAACACAAACTATCCATCTCTGGTCTCTTCTAACTGGTGACACTGTGATTGGATGTGGTTTTCAGTCTCATGATATCCCCAGTGGTGTATCCATCATGGCCTAAGAAACAAAGAATTCCAACCCTGAAGTCACATATAGTCTTATGGGAAAACAATAGAAAGTAACAGATGTGAGAACAGAAAAAAGTTCTACAACCAGTGTAAAAATAAGTAGAAATACTCAAAGGAAGTGATAAATCTCCAGCAAACAACCTTAAAAACACAGAAAGTGAGGCTGTATTAAAAGAAAACTGAGTGGAGACATAACACAGGTTCACAAAGAGAGAGATTATCGACTAATTGAAGAGAAGAATAAAGAAAATATCTGGTATTGACAGATATTCTGGGAATATCTGAGAATCTGGGTGCTAAGCACATACCATGACTCAATAGTCATAGATAAGGGACACAATATCACAGGAAAAAATATAAGAAATCGGAAATTAAGTCACAACAATGTCTCAGGGAGAAGATGAAAAGAAACAGGATTTAGAAAATGAAGAATATCAGACTCCACTCACTTCACTTGTATCACTTGTCTGCCTGTTGTTCATCGATTTGCTCGAGCAGACACCAGTAACATCTCCATATGTCCTGTCACATGCTAGTGTAGCCCAAAGGCAGACTCCACTAGAAATATTAATATTGGGGTAATGGGAATTCCAAAATGCTAAGTGATACAGATGATGGAAACAAAGATGCTATTCATGAAATAATGGTGAGATCTTCCCAAGTTTAAGGCAAAAACTAACAATTTATATTCAGAGAAGTCCTACATATTTTAATCCAAAAAGACCTACACCAATGTATAAAATTATTAAATCCAAAAGTAATGACTAAATTCTTTTTTTTACATGTAGCTGCCCACTTTTCCCAGCACCACTTATTGAAGAGGCTTTCCTTACTCCATTGGAATGTCAACTGTTACTGCCTTTTGGAAAACAATATGGTCATTCTTCCAAAAAACTAGAAATTGAGCTCCCATTTGACCAAGCAATACCGCTTCTGGGAATATACCCTGGGAAGCCAAAAACACACAATGGAAACACCATCTACACTTCTATGTTCATAGCAGCACTATTCACAATAGCCAGAATCTGGAAACAACCAGAGAGCCCAAGAACAGACGACTGGATAAAGAAACTTTGGTATATCTACACAATGTATCACAAAAATTACACAACTGTTAGGAAAAATGAAGTTATAAAATTTGCCTGTAAATAGATGGACATGGAGAGCATCATGCTGAGTGAAATTAGTCAGAGGAAAAAGATATAGAATAATCACATTTATTTGTGGGATATTAAAAAATAGCATGATATCAATATCCATGGCCAGACAAAACATGGATCAGGAGGTTTGTCAGTCGATGGAACTTACTGCAAATGTGTGGGAATCAGAGGTTAGGTAAGACAGAGAAAGGAACAGTGTACTAATAATTATTGCAAATGATAATATCAGAGTAGAACTAAGCTTTGAAAGCAGGCAAAAGGATATACATGATAATCCCTAAATGTATGTATTGCAAGCCACAATGTGTAAGAGAAGGGGGTAAGAGAGAGGAGAGAAAGAGAGAGAGAGAGAGAGAGAGAGAGAGAAGTGAAAAGTGCCTGCCATAGATTCAGGCTCAGGGGATGGGGAATCAGGGGACATTGGTGGTGGGAAATGGGCACTGGTGGAGGGATGGGTGCTGGAGCACTGTATGACTGAAACACAAACATGAACATCTTTGTAATTGTATATTTCATGGTGGTATAATAAACTATATAAAAAATATTAGAGAGCATACAAAGACACCACATCAGATTTTCATCCAGCTTTACAGCAGAAATTCCTTTAATGTCAAGAAAGGAGCAGAATTACAGGCACACTTCTGAAAAACAAAAGCACACTGTCATCAAAATTTCCCCCTTTGAAAAAAATTATCATATTTTAAAAACTAATAAGTATGATGGAGAAATATAATTTTCGTATAAAAAAATCTTACATAGTTTATCCTACCAGACATGTTGAAAGGAGTTCTTCTACAAAATAAAAAACTTAAGAACAGACAATCTCAAAAACGTTCTAATAGAAGTATAGAAATAAAAACATAATATTAATTTAAGAAAACAAAAAAAATAAGAGGACTTTAAAAAAAAGAATCTCGTAGTCAAAGGATAGCAAGTTGATACCAGCACAAAATATTTTTCTAAGTACAGTTCATTTTATACTACCTACATTATAACCATAAAATAAAACTCTGGAGAGAGATATTTAGAAGAAAAATATACAGAAATGCAAATAAAAACAAATGGAAGAAATATCAAGTCTATAAACAGCAAAAGAAAACAAAATGTATATGGCAATAAGTAGTTTCCCAATATTGATTATCCTAAACGCAAATGGCATGACCTCAGCCATCAAAACCTACAATACAGGTATATGAATATAAAAATATAGAGTCCAACTATATATACAAAAATTTCTCACATCATAGATCGATGCAAAGCCAGAATAAGAATAGAGCAAAGTGTTCCAAACCAAAAATACAAAGAAAAGTTACTGCCATTCACAATTGATAAAATACTTTTAACCACAAAAGTTAATACAAGATAAGGATGGAGATTCTGTATTGATAAAGGAGTCAATTCATCAAGAAAATATAGTGATCAAGATAAAATGGCCATCATTCATTTTATATTTAACACAGGTGCACCCAAGTATACAAGCATCTACTAACAATATGCCAAGGGATATATTTATTAGCAGTAACACAATAATTGTAGGGATATATCAACATACCCTGTATAGCAATGGAAATATCAACAAAAAAATATGGCATTTTAAAGTAATCAATAATGTGAGCTTAATAGACATAAAAAGTAACTTTCATCCCCTAAGAAATAAATGCACTTTTATCCCAAGTCAAATAGAATGTTCCCAAGGATATATCATATATTTGGAACAAAACAAAGTCTTAGTGAAGATGGAATAACTGCTAGTATCTCCTCTAGTCACGATAGTGTCAGACTAGACATAAACAATAAAAACAAAAACAAAACAATGGAACTCCCCCATGTGGGAAACTAAGTAATGAGATTCTGAATATCATGTGAGTCATGGAAAAAATCTATTGGTAGATTAAAAACTTTCCTGAAAAACAACAAAGAGAAAGAAATGAGCTACCAAACCCAATAGTATGCAGCAAAATCAGTATGAGCAGTCATGTTCACATAATTTGGGCTTCTATTAATTAAAAAAAATCAAATTTCAAACTGAGATCAATTTTTATTCCTAAAGAAACTAGTAAAAAGGCAGTCACAGAACTAAGCAGAAGGAAGTAAATAGTTTAATTTATGGAGATAAATGAAACAGAAACCAAAAATATCCTACCATCAATAAAACCATCAATAAAATCTAGAGATGTTCCCTTAACAGAATGTGTGAAATTGATAACCCCACATATTAGCCTCACCAAAGAGAAAGGGGAGGAAATCCTGATAAAGCAATCAGAAATTAAATAAGTTACAATACTGCAATATTGCAACATTACAAGAATATAAGATACTGCAGGAATATAAAAAGTCATGAGACTTCTGAGTTAAGTTGGCTGAAGAGCTGAATAAATACCTCAAAAGGCCACACGTATATCAACAAGCTCAAGAAAAAATAGCTATTATCAGGAAACTGCAAATCAAAACTACAGTAAAATCATCTGACACTTGTGAAAATACCTATAACATGAAGATCAGGGTCAGAAAAAACAAATATTAGGGAGCAAAACTTGTTGGAGGTAATGAAACTAACCTGATACAGAGGCTTCTAAAAATGAAAAAAAAAGACTTGCCATATAACCTGGAAACTCTACTCATATGCCTATTTAATAAATGTAAAGACTCTGTGGGTCAGAGTAAGAGTACAAGAGATGAGGAACTTTCCTTGCATGTGACTATAGTTCAAATCCCAGCACCAAATACTGTCTCCCAAGTATTGCCAGAGAGGTCCCCCAAGAGCATAGAGTCTGAAATATCCCCTAAATTCAAAATATATCCCCACCTCGCACCCCTGCCCACACACAACCTTAAAAATCTAATTTGAAAGTGTACATGTACTATTATGTTTATTGTAGGACAAATTACAATACTTACAATAACTTGGAGATGTTTTCAACTCAAGTATCCAACAGCAGATAAATAATGCTAAGTCCAAGAAGAAGCTATTCTGCTATAAGAAATGTCAAAATTGAGAGAAATAGAGATAGAGAGAAAAGAGAAAGAGAGAAAATAGATAAAGAACCTGTCATAGAGGCAAGCTAGGGGATAGGGGGAGGGAATCAAGGGACATTAGTTGTGAGAAATGGGCACTGGTGGAGGGATGGGTGCTGAAACACTGTATGACTTAAATCCAAACATGAACGTCTTTGTAATTGTATATCTCACAGTGGTATAATAAGTTATGTTTTAAAAAATGAGAACAGGAACAATAATTCAGTGCATAGGACCTTATTTTTGCATGCTGCCCGTCTAGGTTCTAGTCCCACCACCACATATGATTCCCTGTGTCCCACCGGAAGTGATCTTTGACTTTAGAGCCAGGAGGAAGTCCTAAGCACTGCCAGGTGTGGCCATAACCCCACCACACCACACCACACCGCCCTCAGAAGAAACGAAAATTTTGATATTTGCCCCATGAAGGGAGCTGGAACATGTTATGCTAAGAGAACTATCCGAAGGGATGAAAAATTAAGTAATTGCACTCTATGTGTGTTACAAAGAAATGAAGAAAAGGGAAACATCAAACTTGTCTTTACTTGTATCACTTGTCTTCCTGTTGTTCATCTATTTGCTTGAGCAGGCATCAGTAACATCTCCATCATAGGTCCTGTCATATGTGCTAGTGTAGCCCAAGGGCATCTGCTTGTTCCAGGAACACGAAGAGTCTCAAACTATTAGTTCAGGTCATGGGTGTGTGGTCTATAATTTTTACTGGTTTTTGGCATATCAAATATGACACAGGAAGCTTGCCAGGCTCTGCTGTGTGGGTGGGATACTCTCCATAGTAAGCTCTCATTTTGTACATTTACTGATGAACCACGTGCAACAGGGGAGGGATTGGCTTTTCTCTTGGGTGGAGCTCTCTGATGAGCTGTGGAATCTGGATGTTGAAAATGGCTGCACTCATGGTGTGGGATTCCTCTGGCTTTTTGCAAGGCTCTATTGGGATGGCAGGCCAGGGCTAGAACCCATCTTCCCTCCCAGACACCTAACGATCACCCGAGCACAGGGAGAGCAGGAAGCAGCTCTGCCTTGTGTATGTGTGTCTCTGCTTCAAGCATACCTGGACTTGAAATAGGCTTTGCTATATGGTGGGACTCTGGCGAGAAGGGCTTGAGATCAGCTTTTCTCTTGGGTGATCCTTAGAATGTCCATATTATAACTAAAAAAGTAAATAGCAAGACATGGCTGTGACATTTTTTTTATTTATTTTTTTAATTGTATATCTTTGTTTTTTTTTTTTATTCTTTATTATACCACCGTGAGACATACAATTACAAAGGTGCAATTGGTTCTTGGTAATACAGTATTCCAGCACCCATCCCTCCACCAGTACCCCATTTCCACCACCAATGTACCCCACCCCCGCCCACTCACCCCCAGGCTGCCTTAATAGCAGGTAGCCCTGCTTCCTCTCTTTCTCTCTATCTCTGCATCTCTCTCCCTCTTCTTTTACATTGTGGCTAGCCCTGCAGATATTTATTTATTTATTTATTTATTCCACCTTTTCTCCTTTTTTTTTTAATTGAAGGATGCTCATGTGGAGTCCTGGCTCCACAGGGTTCCAAGATGCACCCTTCACCCGAACCCATCTCCCATCACCAACGTCCTGTCTCCCTCCCCCTCCCGAATCCCAACCACCCGGCGGGCTCTATATGTCATCTCCTTCCTCTGTATATCTCCCTCTCAGCAAACCCTCCTGCTGTTCGCGGAATGCAGTGTACCAAAAAACATCACTGTTTCACCACCCTAGTGGCCCCGCGGCCGCTAGCGGCAGCGCCGACCTGGGCTCGAACCGGCTTTGCTGGTCCTCTGGTCGTGGGACATTTTCCCAGCGTCTGGGCAACGAAAATGGTGGCTAGTGTGGTGGGCGAGTCCCATCCGGCTGCTTCCGGGACCCCGGAGGCGGCGGGCCCACTCCCAAAGCCCATCTGCCCTCCTCGGGGTTCCATAGTCAGCTGAGGCCCGGCGCGAGCCAGGCTCCCGCCTCCCGAGCCGTCTGCAAGACTCTGGATGCCGGGGCCCGCCAGCGGCTTCCTGGGCGGGAAACCGGGCTCGTCACGATGGAGGGGAAGGGGTGACCACGCCTCCGTCTGGCGACTTCCCAGTGCTTCCCGCCTCTTGGAGCCGCCTACCTGGGATGGCTGTGACATTTTAAAATTAAATATTTAAAATTATTAAACAACATGGCTGTGAACATTTTACAAAAATGGTGTATACATAGCTAAAAAACTACATCAATTCATACTCAACTTCATTAGTCACCAGAAAAAATAGAGTAAATTAAAGCTGAGATACTCACACACTGTACAGCAGGTAAGTAGTTATCTTAAGTGATCCCAGAGCAGAGACCCAGAGTGAGCCCTGAGCACACAGATGTGGTTCCAAAACACACTTAAACATATATATGAAAATATTTATTTATATAAATATATTTATTTATATATTTATATAAATAAATAAAGTTATATATATAAACAACTGACCATACAAAGTTTTATACAGGATATAGAGCAACTGTAAGTTTCATGCATTGCTGATTATAATAAAAAATTCACAATTTCAGAAAACAATTTAGTGTCTGAGATATTAAACATACCCTTAAATACAACCCAGTAATGTACTCCAAGATCTTCATTCAAGTGAAAGTATATGTTATTGTAAAATGATTTCAGGCTTTCTTCTATAAGCACAAAATCCAGATTACATATTTATGCAATTAATTTTTATTACATTAAAATATTTACATGTATTTTATGCTGGGGGTGTGGTTTTACAGGCCTTAGACCTGGGTCGCATTCCAGCACACCTGAACACCACCAGGTAGGATTCAACAATGAAAATAAAATTAAATGCTCATGGACTTTTCATTTGTATTAGTAA
Source organism: Cryptotis parvus (assembly GCA_021461705.1). Taxonomy (NCBI): domain Eukaryota; kingdom Metazoa; phylum Chordata; class Mammalia; order Eulipotyphla; family Soricidae; genus Cryptotis; species Cryptotis parvus. The sequence goes on from JAJIBD010004156.1 coordinate 82,266, forward strand.
AAATTGAAATAATTTAAAAGTTCTTTAAAAGATAAAAATGTATGTACATTTTAATATGTCCATAAAACACACAACTCAGCTATTTAAATGAGTGACTGACGTGTAATAAGAATGAAAAGTAAAAACATTATACTGAACAAAAGAAGTCGGTACAAAATACTGTGTTATCAGTTATTGCATTTATATGAACTCTTTAAAATGGAAATCTAATTTATAATAACAATAAGCACATCAGCAGTTTTTGCAGAGTATATTAACTTCAAAATTGCATGTGGAATTATGTCTCTGCTAGCAGCTACTCAAGTCTATGCATTTGTCAAATCTCATTGCATGACACATTTTGAATGGGTGCATTTGATACTGTCATTGCAATGTTATATAAAGTTATATAGTTCATTAAAAATGAAATTATAAATGAAGGAAAGAGCCTAGCTAACATAACATATAAGGAAATATATGTAAGAAAGCCTTTATTATTTCTCTTAATAAAAAGGAAAACCTGCTATATTGTTGAACTTCCAGCATCCTGTTTTTCTACCTGAACTTTTTTCATTATATTTTTTAGTTTTTTAAAATGTTGAACTGGTAAGTGTGAAATACAAACTTAATTTTAAGACTGCATTCATTTGTGAGATATAAAAAATATTATGAAACTAATATCCACATCCAGGAAAAACAGGTTGGAGGCTTGCCACAAGTGGGTGGAGGACGAAGGGCTGTTAGGATATAAAAAGGACCAGTATGACAATAATAACTAGAAATGATCATGCTAGAGAACAACTGAATATTGAAAGTATGTAAAAAGGATATACATGATAACCATTCAGCATCTGTATTGCACATCATCATGCCCAAAAGGAAATAGAGAAAGAGAAAGAGTTGAGAAGGGAGGGAGGGAGGGGAAAGGAGGGAGGAACGGAGGAAGGGACAAAGGAAGGAAGGGAGGAAGTGAAAAGGAAGGAAGGAAGGAAGGAAGGAAGGAGGAAGGAAGGGAAGGAAGGAAGGAAGGAAGGAAGGAAGGAAGGAAGGAAGGAAGGAAGGAAGGAAGGAAGGAAGGAAGGAAGGAAGGAAGGAAGGAAAGGAAGGAAGGAAGGAAGGAAGGAAGGAAGGAAGGAAGGAAGGAAGGAAGGAAGGAAGGAAGGAAGGAGTGCCTTCTTCAGAGGCAGGTGGGGAGAAACTGGGAACATTGATGGTGGGAAATATACACTGATGAAGGGATGGGTGTTGGAACATTATATAACTGCAACCTAATTATGAACTTTGTAACTGTATATTTGTGATTCTATAATAATAAATAAATAGATAAATAAATAGATTAAAACTCACCATTGAATATACACAAAGAGACTTGAGTGATAAACTCTAAATATCTGCAGGGCTAGCCACAATGTGTAAAATAAGAGGGAGAGAGATGCAGAGACAGAGAGAGACAAGAGAGAGAAAGAGAGGAAACAAGGCTACCTGCTGTTGAGGCAGCCTGGGGTTGGGTGGGAGGAGGTGGGGTACATTGGTGGTGGAAATGGGACACTGGAGTGGAGGGATGGGTGCTGGAATACTGTATTACCAAGAACCAGTGTGAACACCTTTGTAATTGTATGTCTCACGGTGGTATAATAAAAAAAATTAAAAAATAAATAAATAAACCCCAATTCAATTTTTATTGCAATCCCTATATTATAAATGTTGTTTTAGTTTATAAACATTTAAAAGTTTATATTAAAATCAGTATGCATTTGTTAACATGACTAAGACATGTAATTATCTAAGGATCCAAAGCTTTTTATCACAAATACTATTAGCCATTCTTCCTGAAATGAATATATAGATACATACGAACATATTTATATATACATACATATATATCAGAGTATGAAGATGTATAAAAACCCTGCAGAAAGAAAAAATGACAATTTCACAACTTTGAGAAAGATAAACATTATTTTAACATGTTTACAGATTTTTGCTTTAATGCCAATGATTGCAGACTTCATTGTTATCAAGATTGTCATACTTCAAGAATCTAAAACATTTCTTCCCTTTACTCTAAATCTGTTCAATTTAGATCTGAACAGGTATTCCTAGAAATTAAAGTTAATGTACTTTAGGGGCCTGAAAAAATTGAGTTCCCTCTAATACTGGTGAATAATAAACTAGGTGTTATTCACATTTCAAATAATACACACCTAATTTGTATGATAGAAATGCTCATGTTTCTGTTGCTGATATAAATATGCACACAGAAAACTTTAGGCATATTTTTTCTGTAAGTATATTAAAACATCCAAAGGTTATGTGCAAATTTAAATGCATTTTTAATAGACTAAAAAAGGATTATGTCATCTCTTTCAATCACTTGAATGAAGGAAACAAAGAACTATGAAAGTTCTGTTTCACCTGTGAACTAGTATGCAAACTTTGGTTTATATGATATGAAAATTATTACACAAAAGTCAATTATTTTTGAATGATTTAAATTAATGTAATATTTCTAAATTAATCTGGTTCTCTAAATGCTATCTCATGCATCATATGTATAGTTTGGTACTATTAGGCAAAATGAGTGGTAAAATAGAAGATTTTTGTTTCCCTGGATAGAAGCACTGATGGCAAATAAAACATAAATAAAAGTATATTAAATTAGGGCAGACAAGTATGAGATGGAAAGCCATGTACAGTCAGATAAAAAATAAATATTTATGATATCATGGAACACTTAATAGAGTCATATGCTTGTGCAATACCTATAAGATGTTTGGTTTACTGGAAATATTTGCTTTAAATAGCAGTAAATCAAAGTAGTTAAGAGTGTTCAAGCTACTTAGCATTCATATCCTGATTAACCACTTAGTTCCTATGGCCTTGCATAGATTTTTAACTTCTGATCTTCACCCACTCCCTAGGGTTTAATATCTGTTAAATATGAAAACATAC